>JXCR01040166.1:39407-72541 GCA_002079205.1 Phalaenopsis hybrid cultivar | reverse complement strand
TTTTCTTAAACTATTACATTGAGAGGACCAATTATAGTCCCTGTCCAGGAGCGCATGTAGATGTCATCTGCATCCTCCATCCCATAGCTAACAGTCCCATCACCTATACCCTTCTCTCCTCGCTCGAGCTCATCAAGCAGTCTGAAGTTCCGAGGAACTGTAAATAGGCGACAATTAGCTGCATAACAAGTAGGGCTACAAATGAAATGAGCTGAGCCGAGACATTGGTTGTTCCGCTCGAGCTCATTTAGCAAAAGTATGTTCAAGCTTGGCTTGCGCTTTTATGCTTGGTTTGTTTAAATTCATGTTTGCTCGGGCTTTGTTTAAGCTTGGCTCAAGCTTGATTTATTTCGTAATTGTAGACTTTTAAACTTACAACTCATTTAGAAACGTAAATAGTCTTATGGGGGTAAACCCACTGAGCACCAACAAGCTAATTTTATTGAGCTTGAAATAAATTTTAACTAAACAAGATTTAAATCTTTAAAAATTCATTAATTTTTCAAATATGTGGTTTCAAATGGACTCCAACAAGGCCACGCGAGAAACAAGCTCAATAGTTCAACTTAGCACTTTACAATTTAATAGTACTCATAAAACATCCTAATGGTGTGCAATTGAATGTCTAAATAAAAGATGAAATTTACGTGATCATGAATGAGTCTTAATCAAGTTTTAGATCGAGCATTAATTGAGTTTTATATTAAATAGTAATAGATCTTTTTATAGGGCTTGTTTACAAGCTTTAAACAATATTGTTCAAAATCATAAATAATCAAACAACAAGTTGCTCAAGCTTACACACATTTCACACTTTTTCTTTATAAAAGTATTCAAATATATTCAATTAGATGTTCAAACAAATAAGAACAAACTTTTATCGAGTAAAAATTAAGAGTAGCTTGTTGAATGCTCATTTTATATGCAGCTCTAATAGCGAGGAAGAATCAAGTTAGGGTCTTGGCATCTAATTTGGATGGGAATCTATGATTTGATTGGGCCAAGGATCAACGTACTGATTGGGATGGGGATTATTGGCTTAAGGAAGAGGAGATCAATGCTTTGATGCCATCTATGATAAATTGAGGAATAATGTTAATTTTTTCATTGAGTTATTGAAATTATATAGTTGTCTACAACACCATGAAAGGAGAGTGGTTTCTTAATTGCAATATAAGCATAAACTCAAATAGGAAACAAAATAATTACATAGCAGTGCAAAGTATGAGACCAATAAATACAATAATTACATAAAGTAGGCAAAAAATATTTCCTCTAATATCCACCATATAACAAGCCAAAAATATATGGGATAAGATTGATTATGATGGGGAAGATAATAAGCTGACTTTAAAGACTATTTGTCAACAACAACAACAACAAAGCCTTAATCCCACTACGTGGGGTGTGTGGTCGGCTACATGAATCCTTTTTCTCCATTGCGTCCGATTTAGTGTCATATTTTCATTTAGTTCTAATAAATTAAGATCATTTGTAATACAATAAGCCCAAGTCTTCCTAGGTCTACCTCTGTCTTTCTTAACACAAGTTGAATCTAAAACATCTACTCTCCTAATCGGATCATCTAATGGCCGAAGTTTAATATGACCAAACCATCTAAAACGACTTTCTCTAATTTTGTCTGTCACAGGAGCTACACCAACCCTATCACGAATATATTCATTCCGCATTTTGTCTCTAAGTGTAAAGCCACTCATCCACCTAATCATTCTCATCTCGGCAACACTTAACTTATTATTATGCTTCTCTTTTAAAGGCCAACATTCAGCGCCATAGAGCATTGCAGGTCTCACCACCGTCTTATAAAATTTTCCTTTCAGTCTTAGCGATACTTTTCTATCACACAAAAGGCCCGAAGGATTCCTCCACTTCAACCAACCAACTTGAATTCTACTATTAACATCCCCATCTATATCACCATCGCTTTGGACAACGGACCCAAGATATCTAAATCGTTCACACCTTTTAATAATTTGATCACCCAAAGTCACTTCTGTCACTAGAGTTGTTACTACAAATTACATTCCATGTATTCAGTTTTAGTTCTACTTAAACGAAGGCCTTTAGACTCCAATGTACACATTCCATGTATTCAGTTTTAGTTCTACTCAAATGAAGGCCTTTAGACTCAATGTAGACCTCCATTCAGTTTTAGTTCTACTTAAACAAAGGCCTTTAGACTCCAATCTAAAATTACATTTCATGTATTCAGTTTTAGTTCTACTTAAACGAAGGCCTTTAGACCCCAATGCAGACCTCCATAATTCAAGTTTTTCCTTCAGTTTTAGTTCTACTTAAACGAAGGCCTTTAGACTCCAATGTAGACCTCCATAATTCAAATTTTTTTTTAGGCTTTTTCTCTCGTTTCCCACGAGAAGAATATCATCAGCAAAAAGCATACACCAAGGTACATCCTCTTGTATATGTCCAGTAATGAGAAGGATATCATCAGCAAAAAGCATACACCAAGGTACATCCTCCTGTAGATGTCCAGTAGAAGAATATCATCAACAAAAAGCATACACCAAGGTACATCCTCCTGTAGATGTCCAGTAAGACCATAACCAAGGTACATCCTCCTGTAGATGTCTAGTAAGACCATTCATAACTAAAGCAAAAAGTTATGGGCTTAAGTCGATCCCTGATGTAAACCAACAGAAATAGGAAAATATTTTGTCAATCCTCCTTCAGTTTGCATCCTCCTGTAGATGTCCAGTAAGACCATCCATAACTAAAGCAAAAAGATATGGGCTTTAAAGCCCAATCCCTGATGTAATCCAACAGAAATAGGAAAATATTTTGTCAATCCTCCTTCAGTTTGAACACAGGTAAAAACTCTAGTATACACATCTTTAATGACTTGAATATAAGTCATATCAACACATTTCTTCTCCATNTTCTATACTTGCATGAAGAAGTGTACCTCACTTTTTAAGAATTAAAAAATAGTAATGTTTTTGATGTGATATAAATGTAAGAAAATTAAATTTGGTGTTACATGTAAATACATAAGGAATTGGTAATCATTTTGTTTGTTGGATGCCATTATTATTATTATTATTTTATTTATCTTTTTATTTTCTTAATGCCGATTGGTAATCATTTTGTGTTTTCATATTCTTTTTTCAGTTTCTTTTTTTCTTTATATTTGTGCAGGCGATTTTAAGAGGATTTTATGCATTTTCAATTTGTTCGCACAACTTTCCGGATGAACACGCACAAAAATATCATACATACCGACTTATGCAAATAGCCCTATAAAGCTGATGATTATTATTTATTTATTTATTTAGTACTGTAGAAATTATTATAAGTAATAATAAAATGAACTTATAATAATTTTTTAAAGATATAAAATATGATTTAATTAGATGAACTTACACTGAAAAAATATGTAAAATTTTAATTTTTATAAAAATCTTAGTCATCTATAAAATGACAATTGTCTCTAATATTTAAAATATGACTTTTAACTTCACTGATGACTTCAATCAGAGAGAGATAACTGGGGACATTCACAGGCATAGCACACAAATCTTATGTTTTTGAGACCCAGAAGAGANGTTTTTGGTGTTACATGTAAATACATAAGGAATTGGGTGGCATGTATGTAAATGCCCCATCATTATTTTGTTAGTTGGATGCCATTTTTATTATTATTTTTATTTATTTATTTTTTTTAATGCCGCATTGGGAATTATTTTGTGTTTTTATATTATTTTTTCAGTTTCTTTTTTTCTTTAAATTTGTGTAGATGATTTTAAGAGGATTTTATGTATTTTCAATTTGTTCGCACAACTTTCCAGATGAACAAGCACAAAAATATCATACATACCGACTTATGCTAATAGCCCTATAGAGCTTATGATTATTATTTTTTTTTTTTTAGTACTGTAGAAATTATTATAAAATAATAATAAAATAAACTTATAATAATTTTTGAAAGATATAAAATATGATTAATTAGATGAACTTACACTGAAAAAAAATGTAAAATTTTAATTAAATAAAAATCTTAGTCATCTATAAAATGAAAATTGTCTCTAATATTTAAAATATGACTTTTAACTTCACTGATGACTTCAATCAGAGAGATATAAATGGGGACATTAACAGGCATAGCACACAAATCTTATGTAAGACTGTTTTGAGACCCAGAAGAGGTCAGCAGCCGAAATTAAAGGCTACAAAGTGTAATAAATTGAAAAGGTGGCTCATGCAATTTATTAAGCATTTGAAACTTAAAATTGACATAATATCATCATATATAAGGGATGAACAAAATTCAAAAGAATGTAGCTTCAGGGGGCTGTACAAGTTTCCTATTATATGATGCACCCATTTCCTTCTTCAATTGAGTCAGTATGTGCTCCATTGTGGACTCTACATGCCAGTTTCCCAGCGTGCTGAACTTAGTTGGCTCAACCTGCATTTTTTTTAGTACGGAGTATAATAAGCTTACATTACATATAAACAAAGGAAAATTTAATTTTACATATATAACAGTAATGATGGTATTTTTGGAATGTAATATCAAAGCTTTATTTATAGCCTTGGATACATAACAGAGAAATATGGAAAAGAAAAGACAAAGAAAAGGAAATGAGGCATACCACTCCTGTATGAGGGTTAACACACGTCATGTTTATTCGAGAGTGGAAGCGCACCGTCGGTGGTTTGATCGGATAGTCTTTGTCGCAAAACAGCTTCAATTGATAGATCCTTCCTTCATGAACAGACTGCAAATAACATTCAATTACAAAGCAAGAGATGGTAGACAAACAAAAGAGTAGTTTTCTTAAACTATTACATTGAGAGGACCAATTATAGTCCCTGTCCAGGAGCGCATGTAGATGTCATCTGCATCCTCCATCCCATAGCTAACAGTCCCATCACCTATACCCTTCTCTCCTCGCTCGAGCTCATCAAGCAGTCTGAAGTTCCGAGGAACTGTAAATAGGGGCGACAATTAGCTGCATAACAAGTAAGGCTACAAATGAAATGAGCTGAGCCGAGACATTGGTTGTTCGTGCTCGAGCTCATTTAGCAAAAGTATGTTCAAGCTTAGCTTGCGCTTTTAGATNTAGCCTTTTCTCCAACCCACTTAGTTTCCTGAATACATAAGATATTAATTTTCCTATGAATCATAATATCAAATAATTTCATTAATTTACCATTGAGAGTGCCTATATTCCAAGATTCTATCCTAATATTAGTTTCATGGACTAACTTCTTTACCCGCATTCTTCCGTAATGTGGGAACCCTTGCTTATTTAACACTACACCCGGGCGCCGGTGTAATAATCTACTGATACAACTGGAAAAAAAATAAAAAACTGACTGAATCAAAATTGAAATGATAATAAGATATAATTACCCCGACTCAAAATAGAAAATATATAACTGAAATAAAATTTGAAAAACTTTAATAATAGAAAATCTAAAACTAAAAAGTCTGCTTTAATGGAGACGGTCTGTTAATGATTGAATAAAATATATTATGCAAAAATATCGAGTAAGTTTAACAAATAAGCTCAATAAATAACAACTATTTATTAAAATATAAATGTCAAGGAAAATGGAACATGCTTTATGAACAATAAAAAAAGGCAATTATACATAAATAATATCACATAATCACATGTATATTACACAACAAATATGTTCAATCATAATAAGGAAACATACATCATTTTAAATCAAAATTTACTATTTCATAGCAAAACAATTATATTTATTTTCTTTTCAACTCTCTCTCTCTCTTTATATATATATATATATATATATAGTCAGCTTTAATAGACACTCCGAATTCAGGAATGTCAATACCAACCCAAGGAAACTCAACATTTTCTATAAAATCATCATTCTGTGGGTCTGTTAGTCTGGCTAGCCAATATCCAAAAGAGTTTCACCAACTTACATAACATCACACATTATCTTGCAAAATTTTTTAACTAGTAAATATATATGCAATGTGCTATTTTACATGAAAAATCTACATACAATTTATAAGTGTAAATTACAAAACAATATAAAACTATAATTGCAAGATTTAATCATATATGTATATAGTTGTGCAACATTAAAATAAGGTAGCTAATTACTTCATGATGAGCAATAAATGAAGTTGATAACATTTGTTTGTTAAGAAATTAAAATGAAGTAGGAAGGACATGCTAATATATTTATAAAATAATATAAAACTATAATTGCAAGATTTAATCATATATGTATATAGTTGTGCAACATTAAAATAAGGTAGCTAATTACTTCATGATGAGCAATAAATGAAGTTGATAACATTTGTTTGTTAAGAAATTAAAATGAAGTAGGAAGGACATGCTAATATATTTATAAAATAACTATGAATCTACATAAATAGCAAAAATAACGCCGATAACTAGGAAGTGTGCATTTATCCCTTAATAAAAACACAATTACTCATCTCAAGATTCACAATCAACTAGTAGGTCTAAAATAGATAATTATGCAATTTACCTGTATTTAATTAAATATTCATTATAATTATTAATTAAATTTCTATTATTATAAATTTTAATAGAAAGTAAAANTACAGCGCGTCGCTTCCAGGGGACGCCCTAGCACTTACACAATGATCAAAAGGATTCATGTCATGATTGCTTATTTCCTCTAATATCCACCATATAACAAGCCAAAAATATATGGGATAAAATTGATTATGATGGGGAAGATAGTAAGCTGACTTTAAAGACTATTTGTCAAGCTAAATATAATTTTAGCATAATAGCAAAAAAAAATAATCAAGTTGAATTGATTTAAGCAAGTTGTGAACCGAACTTAGCTTGGTCATATTAATAAGTTGTTCATGTTTAGGTGGAGCTCAAGCCGAGCTTTTACATATATGTACATACTTGACTTGCTTAAATCTTTTGATAATTATATTTGACTTAAAACTTGATTTACTTATTCAAACTGAATGAGCAATTCAACTACTTAATAAACAAGCTAAGAATTTGAATTAGTAATTGAATATTCATATAAAGTAATTATCAAATGATCTTACAAATCTATAAAATAAGCAATCAAATAAAATTTGAATTAATATTTAACTAATTTGCATTAATTAAACAAGATAATATTTAAGTTACAAGTAAGCTTTATTGCAATCAATCAAAAAATATAAGTACCAAGAAACTATTTCATAGAAATAAAAAAATAAAAAGAATTGCATTAAATTAATATGCAAATTGATATTAATTTATAATATATTACAATCAAATAGATAACTAAATCAATTTGAATTAATCAAATTTTAATTGAATAATATATCAAATATGCTATAAGCTTCGAGCGAGCTTATTATAAAATATTTAACAAGCTATGAACAATAAATGAGTTTGTTCATTGACATAAATAAACAAGTTGAAAAATGTGTTTAGTTCATTAAACCTTCGAGTATTTAAAACATGTTCCAGCTTATTTACAAATTTGAAAAAACTTGATTGAGTATTAATCAGACCAAGTTCAAGTTTTTATAGAGTGCATTGATCATTTACAACCCTAATCATAACAAAACCTCAATACTGTCACTTCATCATGTCTACATCCGCTATCATCACCGGCAGTCACAAGAAGGAAGCTTAATCCAACAAAATGGCATACTTGACTCTAATTTCATTAAACCTTCCCCAACTCCCTCACCACAAGAGATGAAGCTACAACACAATCACTTAAGTCCAATTCAAGGTTAAAGGCACAACTGTTAACAAAGATGAGTTAATCATTGAGGACAAGGGGTAAAATCACCAAAGGGCACATTTCAACATAAAAGGCTTCTATACCCACTTTGTTGTAGAGTTGAATCATGAACAAGAAATAAATAAACTTCCAAATCTCTAGAACCAAAAATTACCATTGAGATCCAGTACTACATGAAAGCTACAACACAATCACCTAAGTCCAATTCATGTAAATATTTTTAAATATTCATATGCATGATATATCACAACAGTGAATACCTCCATTTCATATAAACATCTTTAAAATTTATTACTTTATATTCAAAATCATGGTAAATGCCTTCAATTTTTATTGAGTGTTTTATGGCAAAATGAAACACTTATGAACAATAATCTACTCAAATTTAATGTTTTGTCCTATAATAGCTTTATTTGTAAAATTACTTTAATTTTTTTTCAATAGATTTTGGATCATAGATGAGAAAATAAAGCACATGATTTATAATTTTAAACGTCATGTTTTACCATTTNTCACTTAAGTCCAATTCATGTAAATATTTTTAAATATTCATATGCATGATATATCACAACAGTGAATACCTCAATTTCATATAAACATCTTTAAAATTTCTTACTTTATATTCAAAATCATGGTAAATGCCTTCAATTTTTATTGAGTGTTTTATGCCAAAATGAAACACTTAAGAAGAATAAACTGCTCAAATTTAATGTTTTGTCCTATAATAGCTTTATTTGGAAAACTACTTTAATTTTTTTCAATAGATTTTGGATCATAGATGAGCAAATAAAACACATGATTGGTAATTTTAAACGTAATGTTTTACCATTTTTAATAGGTCCCAAATAAGAAATAGATTAATACAATCTGGTACTGTTTTTTTTTTTTAATTTTCACAAACAAATGGCCCCTCTGCCGCTTACTAAGTTGAAACAAATTGGGTGAAGACAGGATCGCATTAAGACTTCTGATTTACTTAAAGATGAGTGCAATACAAAAGTTAATTAACCATCCATGTATTAGAATCATCTCAAAGCACCCCCAAAGTTTTTAAAACTCATTACAAACCCTAAACGCCAAAGAACATCCTGACCTTGATCCTGACCCAAGCTTCACATCTTAACCTACTCGAAGATAAACACAATAAAACACAAGCCAGATCATAGAGACATACCAACCGCTTACCAAAAATNAAAATAATTAGGAGGTTGCATTTTAGGAGAACTCCAATTTTAGGGAGGGAATTTATCTCCACAAATTTAATAAAAGATTTTAGGAGAAATGGAGAATTAACTTGGTTACTGGGGGAAAATTTTTGAAACTAGTTCAAGATGTTGGGAAGAATTCAAGTGATTATGTGAATCCAATTTGCATTTTGTGGTTTGCCTCAGTGCCAAATTGTACCGTTGCAACATTTATGGGGATAGGATAACTATGTAGTGCACGTTTCAGTTCAATTATATTATTTGAGTACAAGATCTGTGTTACATTGGTTTCTCATTAGTATTTTGTTCATGTGATTTTTATGCTTGATATTGTTTTGTGTTGTTTCAAGGATTTATGTCATGATTTTTTTACAATAATTTTACGTTGGTTGTGGACTACTTAATGCAACCCTCCATTTTTTGCATCTGGGGCTTGAGACCTGACAATGACAGTGTTAGGAGAGTAGATGTTTTAGATTTTACTTCTGTTAAGAAAGGAAGAGGTAGACCTAAAAAGACATGGGCATATTGTGTAAAAAAGGATCTTAATCTATTATAATTATTTGAAAATATGACATCCAATTGGACGCAATGGAGAAAAAAGATTTATGTAGCAGACCACACTTAGTGACATGAAGGCTTGTTGTTGTTGCTGTATTGTTTTGTGATGTTTATCCCTTTACGGGGCTTTGGAATAGTGTTGTCAGCTTGGATAGGGAAGGACAGATTTTTTTTTCCTATAGCATGAGTAAAAAAGAGAGTTATTATAACTAACTCAAATTTATCTCTCCTTTTACCTTTTCTTAGCTACTCTCCTAAAGCTATTGGATTAGCATGAATTAGAAATCTGAATTAGAAATCTAAATAATTGGCGTTGCATTCTGATTCATAAAGCCGCATGAGGGGAAATTTTTGTGATTTGAAATTGCATTTGATCAAAGGGTTGGCTGATTTATGGGCACTTCAAAGGCCAGGTTAGTAAGGCACATTCAAAATCGAGACGCAGTAAATTAGTGACTTGATTCATTAAAATCTCCTTTTGTGCATATTCAGTCTTAATCTTTTGTTCTTAATCTTTTGTACTTATCAGTAGAAAACAGAAGCTAGGCCAGATTGAATAATTCTTCTCCTCTTTTGTACTTAATCTTTTTTCCACATATATGTTCTAGTTCTGCATATGTCAGATGCACTGTTTGTTTGTTATGCTGCATTGTTCCTTGTTTCTACCTTTCTGTAAAATGTGTCTGAGATAATTGAGGTCATAACTATAATTCTTGATTTCCTTGTTCTGCAACTTTTGTAGGCCTTGGAATAAAGTGTTGGATCTTGGTTTGTCCATGGACTAACTCACTCAAGGAAAGAGTTAGAATAAGGAATTAAAACTAGGGAACAAAGAAATGATTCTCTAGAAAATGAGTATTGTACAATATTTGTGGATCTTCCATTTTTGTAATGATCACATTTATTTATAGATGGGTTGGGTCATATGTTATGAATGTTGGAAGTAAATCAATTATGGCACACACATTATCTTTATNTCATATAAACATCTTTAAAATTTATTACTTTATATTCAAAATCATGGTAAATGCCTTCAATTTTTATTGAGTTTTTTATGCCAAAATGAAACACTTACGAAGAATAAACAACTCAAATTTAATGTTTTGTCCTATAATAGCTTTATTTGTAAAACTACTTTAATTTTTTTCAATAGATTTTGGATCATAGATGAGCAAATAAAACAGATGATTGGTAATTTTAAACGTCAAGTTTTACCATTGTTAATAGGTCCCAAATAAGAAATACATTAATACAACCTGGTACTGTTTTTTTTTTTTTTTTTTTTTTTTTTTCACAAACAAATGGCTCCTCTGCCGCTTACTAAGTTGAAACAAATTGGGTGAAGACATGATCGCATTAAGACTTCTGATTTACTTATAGATGAGCGCAATACAAAAGTTAATTAACTATCCATGTATTGGAATCATCTCAAAGCACCCCCAAAGTTTTAAAAACTCATTATAAACCCTAAACCCTAAAGAACATCCTGACCTTGATCCTGACTCAAGCTTCACATCTTAACCTACTCGAAGATATACACAATAAAACACAAGCCAGATCATAGAGACATACCAACCGCGTACCAAATACCTACTAGAAATGACCGACGGTCCCCATCTATGTCGACGACAAAGCCTATCCACCCAACATATAAACATATTTTAACAGATCTAGCAAAAAAAAAAAATAGTTCCAACACAAAAGCAGAAACCCTAATTGGCCAAGCAAAAGAAATAAAGAAGAATGAAAATAGAGTCCTCACCGACGACGCCGGACCCGCCGGCCTTTCCAAACGACATGGATTATCTACAGAGCGGTTCGATGCGCCGCAAAGAACAGATCGATCGAGTCAGGTTGTAAGAGGTAGCAAGGGCGCGAGGGCGAACCTCTTCATGCCACGAAGAAGAAAGAAATAGCCCTGAACCCTTTTATACCATTTCAAGCTAGAAACCTAATACTGCACGTACGGACGGACGTGAATATTATTCAATCACATTTAATTACATGTGAAATTTATGATTATTTAAAATAAGCTCAATATTAATAAAAAAACAATATATTTTTTTCCAAATTTAAGAAATATATGACATAATAGCACAGGCCTAATGTTGGCATGACAATGGCTATAGGTTTTGGTATTTAAATAAAACTACAACAGTGATCAAAATTACTTCTCGATGTGGGACTAAATAGAAAAAAATTTTATGCACATTTAAATGCATACCAAACAATTAATATGTGCATTTACATACATATCACCCAAATCTTATAAATTTACATATATAACATGGGGGTGGGAATTTTTTCAATTGGTATTTGCATTGATACCACCCACCCAATACTAGGGCTGTAAAAAAAGCTCGTTGTTCGCGAACAACTCGTGTTCGGCTCGTTAAGTAGCTCATGTTCGGCTCATTCGTTAAGTAAACGGGCCGAACACAAACAAGTTTTTAAAGCTCGAATTATANCGCGAACAACTCGTGTTCGGCTCGTTAAGTAGCTCATGTTCGGCTCATTCGTTAAGTAAACGGGCCGAACACGAACAAGTTTTTAAAGCTCGAATTATATTAGGCTCGTTTTAGCTCGAAATATTATTTATATAATAATATATTACATATATTATTTATATAATAATATATTATATATATTTATATTTAGGTTTAAATTATAACATCTCATGTGGTAATATGATTAATCTTTTATTTTGTATATATTTGGTCAAGGTTCGAATACTACACTTTGCATCTATTTTTTTCAATCTAATTTTAACGAGTCAATTTCGAGCCAAAAACGAGCCGAACACGAACATGAATATTTAAATCGACCCGAACACGAACACACTGTTCACGAGCCGATTTCAAACACGAGTTATTTCGAACGAGCCAAACGAGAGCCCAGACTAAGCTCATTTAAGTTCGGCTCGTTTACAGCCCTACCCAATACCAATGTGTTTACATATTGACACATATATTTATATTTTTTATAATTACAGCACCCAAATAATTTTTTTAAAAATAATAAAATTTAAGGATTTTTAAATACATTATAATTAATTAATATAAAAAAACTTGTAAGTAAATATTTTTATTATTTAGTTTTTAAATTCTTTAAAGCCAGATCGAGTAGAAAACGAACGAACAAACATTTGTTGTGTTCGGCTCATTCATAAATCAAGCTAAAAATGATCNTTGGGTGAAGACAGGATCGCATTAAGACTTCTGATTTACTTAAAGATGAGTGCAATACAAAAGTTAATTAACTATCCATGTATTAGAATCATCTCAAAGCACCCCCAATGTTTTTAAAACTCATTATAAACCATAAACCCTAAAGAACATCCTGACCTTGATCCTGACCCAAGCTTCACATCTTAACCTACTCGAAAATAAACACAATAAAACACAAGCCAGATCATAGAGACATACCAACAGCGTACCAAATACCTACCAGAAATGACCGACGGTCCCCATCTATGTCGACGACAAAGCCCATCCACCCAACAGATAAACATATTTTAACAGATCTAGCAAATAAATAAATAAAAATTGCTTCCAAAACAAAAGCAGAAACCCTAATTGGCCAAGCAAAAGAAATAAAGAAGAATGAAAATAGAGTCCTCACCGACGACGCCGGACCCGCCGGCCTTTCCAAACGACATGGATTATCTACAGAGCGGTTCGACGCGCCGCAAAGAACAGATCGATCGAGTCAGGCTGTAAGATGTAGCAAGGGCGCGAAGGCGAACCTCTTCTTGCCTGCCACGAAGAAGAAAGAAATAGCCCTGAACCCTTTTATACCATTTCAAGCTAGAAACCTAAATACTGCACGTACGGACGGACGTGAATATTATTCAATCACATTTAATTGCATGTGAAATTTATAATTATTTAAAATGAGCTCCATATTAATAAAAAAACAATATATTTTTTTCAAAATTTAAGAAATATATGACATAATAGCACAGGCCTAAGATTGGCTTGACAATGGCTATAGGTTTTGGTATTTAAATAAAACTATAATAGTGATGAAAACTATTTCTCGATGTGGGACTAAATAGAAAAAAATTTTATGCACATTTAAATGCATACCATACAATTAATATGTGCATATACATATAACCCAAATCTTATAAATTTACATATATAACTTGGGGGTGGGAATTTTTTCAATTGGTATTTGCATTCATACCACCCACCCAATATTAGGGTCAACTCGTGTTCGGCTCGTTAAGTAGCTCATGTTCGGCTCATTCGTTAAGTAAACGAGCCGAACACGAACAAGTTTTTAAAGCTCGAATTATATTCGGCTCGTTTTAGCTCGAAATAAAAAGTATATATATAATTATTTATATAATAATATATTATATATATTTATATCTAGGTTTAAATTATAACATCTCATGTGGTAATATGGTTAATCTTTTATTTTGAATATATTTGGTCAAGGTTCGAATACTACACTTTGCATCTATTTTTTTTTTCAATCTAATTTTAACGAGTCAATTTCAAGCCAAAAACTNGATTAACTTGTAGATTCATAAGATTTTTGACAAGATAACATTTTTATGGATAATTTGAAGCTGCTCTAGTTCGGTAGAGTTCAATATGTAAGGTTAAGCTTCTTCTGACATCAGGAACACCAATTTTATTGATCCGCGTGAATCTCGACCCACATTTGAATCAAAAGCTTCAAAATTCAAATTTGGAAATGTCTGTACTTTAATTTATGATCAAATGAATTGTCTCATTGAGAAAGACCAAATAATATAAAAAATGATCTGATCTGAGCCCAAATAAGCTCATATTTTGCACTTAAATCATAAATAGAAGTTTTAGAACATATTTTTGGGGTCAAATAATCTTCAAATCTAATAAATTTATAGTCAAATCGAGCGCCTCAACGAGACTAATATAATGAGGCTAAGATCACTTAATTCTGACTTCATTAAGACATTCAAATGCTCTTCATTTGATCAAGGAAATCACTTGTGGATATCTGATGTAGTGGTCTAGATTTTTACAATTTTTACAGAAACAAAATCTATAAATATAACCCTTTTCTTCATAAAGGAGAACCTGAACTTGGAGGAGAATGCTTAAGGAGCTCCAAGAATTTGAGGGTTCTCGAGCTCCACCGCGGTCGTCTAGCTTTCCTCTACACCAAATCACCGTTATCTGACCACTACCACTATCGTTATACCACTGTTACCCGGCCACCAACATCGTTGTTGTCTGAACACCTCCGTCATCGCCGTCGGGCCACCATCTTCAAGCAACTGCCATCACTGGACCATTGTTGCTCGACCATCATGATCGTCGCCATTGGACATTCTCCATTCAGTTTTTGTCACCGTCAGACCACCATTGCCCCGACTTCTACAATGATCGCCATCGGACCACCTATGTCTAGCCGTCGCCATCGTCGAACCACTGTTGCATGGTCACTATCGTCTTCGTTGCGGGAACATCAGTGCTGGTTGCTACCATCGCCGGATTATCCTCTCCTAAGCTTCTATTTTCTTAGCATGGATGCTGCTCATATCTTCCATATTACATCAGAATATTATTTTATTAATTTTTGAAAAGTGAAATACATATTTTTCGTGCATGATTATGTTGAAATATATGTAAAAATTGAAATTTAGCTGTTGGATATGTAAATACATAAGAATTAAGTGGCATGTATGTAAATCTTCTTTTATTTTCTTGCTATACTTTGATAAATCTTGGTGGACTGCTGTGCCATTAGTTGCAATGTATGGGTTCAATATTTTGGAGTTCGCATTGTTTGAGCTAAAGAGGAAAAATTATTGCATACATACACCGCATGCAGAGATGCATGTGGTGTCCAATCCTGACCGTAGATCACGGTGATCTACGGTCAGGATGCAATCAAATTTTAAAAAAAATTAAAGTGGGGCCTATTGAAATACATCATGACCGTAGTCACCGTGATCTATGGTCAGGATCGGACATCGCATGTATCTCTTCATGCGATGTATGTATACAATAATTTTTAGCTAAAGAGAGAGCGATAGTGGACATGGGTTCAACATAAGTTCTTTTGCAATGGACACGCGAGTGAAAAAGAAGCATTGAGAAATTTATGCAAATGGTTACTAATTAAATATTAATCTAGTAACTAACATAATACTTAAGATGTTATAAGTTAAATAATTAGCCAATAATGCTAAATGCATTCTCAAATTTTATATTGATATTTAAAATATTTTTTTTTTAATTATTTTACAAATTATTTTTCTTTAAAATTTGAGTTGGTCTCATTTGTGTTCATCTCTTCAAAGACCAAGATAAAATTTAATCAATAAACTTATAATGAATAGAACAAACATGCATTTTAGCCCACTTACACACGATATAGTGGTAAGGGGTGGAGATTCTTAACGTGATTGTCGTGGGTCTAAATCACAAATTGTATTTCATTTTCACCAAACCAAATGGCTAGACATTCACTTCGTGAGTTGATGACATCTTTCTTTGTATAGGATTAAGCACATGATAGATCAAATAAATATGAGAAAGTATATGTGCATGTTGAAAGTGATCTTTGTAAAAAGGTTATTTTCAGAACAATAGATTAACTTAAAGACTATCCCAACATAAGGGTATTTTGATGATGAGATTGCCTTAATAATTTGAATAGATCAAGCAAAGAGCTCTCTTTGAGCTGCGCACGCACGGACAATTACTTACAGACAATCTGAAAATTGCTATTTACAAATCAACAATCCTCTTTCATCCATTTTTGAAGTTTTTGCTCAAAAATCAAAATTCATGGTAAAATCCCAATCCATATTTTTCATTTTATCAAATTGTCAATAGTTTGATCATGGCACGCATAAATACATCGGTTCAGTAGTTCAAAACAATCACTTGGGAGGAATATCTATAAATACTAATGTTCCAATTATCCCTATATTATATATGAATGAGAGAATAATGAGTGAGACTAGTAAGGGTGTAAACGAGTTGAGTTGAGTTTGAGTCATTCTTTGCTTGAACTTGAGCTTGATTAATTTTATTGAGTTCGAGTTTGAGCTCGAGCTTAAGTCTACAAGTTCGAGCCAGCTCAGAGAAAATAATATTAATTTAATTAACTATTATGACAAAATGTCAAATAGAATGAGCAATCATGAGAGAAATAATACAAAATTAGTTAATATAAAATACAAACCTATTATTTTTATACAATTTTAATACTTTAAAGATAAACTCTTCAAATTTATTATATTTTGAGTATATTTTATACTGATATTTTTGTAAACGAGGTGGCTCATGAGCGAACGAGTTGAGTCGAGGCTAGCTTGAGCTTGGCTTGTTAGCTCATGGAGTCACACTCCCTAAGAGAGAGAGAGAGAGAGAGAGAGAGAGAGAGAGAGAGGTGGGGGTAGTGCTGGTTGAATATTCTTGGGGATAAATTGAGGAATAATCTAAATTTAAACATAGGAGGAGAACAAATCATTATATTTGATAGAACCGAAGTTATTACTTTTTGAAAAAAATGCAAGAAGAAATTTTTGAATATGGAGTTTGGATAATGCATCCGGATTCTAATAAAATTAAGTCAAGGGAACAAAATTTTAAAAATTATTTGTATTTTAACTCATAAATTTATAATTTGTTAAATGAGGGTCCACTTACCCAAAATTTTTTGAAATGAAAGACATTTTGCTGAATTCAAGCAGTTGATATATTTAGAAAAATATTCATGTAAAAACCTAAAGCCATTAATATGACAATAATGGTTTGATTAATTATGGGAAAGAAACGTATATCGTCGTTAGTTGGAGGGAGCATTAAAGAATGGCGGAAGGAATGGGTGTGAACGCGCGCTGAGAAACCGGATCTCCGGATTGCTGACGTGGGCTAATAATGGACCCGGTGGGCGGTACCAAATCTATTGGCGCGCTTGTCGGATTTCCGCATCGGACAAGGAAGGCTTATCCCATTATTTTTGTTCGTATATTGAAAAGAAGAAATTAAGGGCCCCCCAAAATTCACTATTGACAAATCAATCACTTTCTTTTATCTATTTTTCCAATTCTCATTCAAATTTAAAATTTACGATAACTTTTATTTGGTATATTATGTTTTTACGTATTTCACACCTAAACTTTAATTTTAACATATTTCACTATTGTTGCGCCTGTAAAAATTGAAGTTTAGATGCATGATAGATAGATACCCTTTTTATTTTTATCAAACCTTCAATAGTTTGATTCATAGATACATGGGTTATATGAGTTAGAAAAACCGCTTGGACGGTTAATCTGTAAATATCAATATTTTGGTTTGGTCTACATATAGTTATTGCNACACCTAAACTTTAATTTTAACATATTTCACTATTGTTGCGCCTGTAAAAATTGAAGTTTAGATGCATGATAAATAGATACCTTTTTTATTTTTATCAAACCTTCAATAGTTTGATTCATAGATACATGGGTTATATGGGTTAGAAAAACCGCTTGGACGGTTAATCTGTAAATATCAATATTTCGGTTTGGTCTACATATAGTTATTGCAAAAAAAAAAAGGTGATGCTGGTTTGAATCAAATTTTAATATTGATACTAATCAAAGTTTTCATCAATAAGCAGATGTGATGTGAATCTCAAGATAATTTTCTTAGCAAGAAACATTTAAATTTCAATTAAAAATTATCCATAATTATGATTTCAGATAAACTTAACAGCACAAAGATTGGTTCAATCTGATTCAAATCAAAGCTTGGGTTAAGCTATTAAATCACATTTGGAAGTTTCAGTATATAATTTGAAAGGTCAAATAGATTTCAATTTGACAGACTTTGGTCAAATCTAGTGTCTCAATAAGACAACTCAACAAGTCTACATCGCTCAATTTAGACATTATTAAGGCACTCAAATGTCTGCAAAACATCATTTGATCAAGTGGATATCTTTAAGTTGTTTGATGGAGTGATCTAAATTCCTTCCTTATTTATAGCCTATACCCCATAAATTGAGCCCTACCACCTTCCTTCCTAAGGATGGAACTAGACCTTAGACTGAGAGCAAATCCTTAAGAAGGATCGGGAGGAGTTGAAGCTATGTGTAGTTTCAACAATAAAAATCCTGCATTTCTCCTTGCTCCTATAACTACAGACTACATTCGACCACTGTTCCCCGCCCACCATCGACCATTGCTCGTCGCCCACCATTGACCATCGTCGCCACACCCCCCTCACCCCACCATTGCGATGCATCACACGAATCAACTTTGTTTAAAGATAATGCAATAACACACCTAAAAAATAACGTAACGACACAATCCTAAGATGGTGTAACCATTCACCACTGAAGATAATGTAATGATGTACCACAAAGATGTAACAATTTACCTCGAATGCGACGCAACGATGCGCCCTACATACAACATAACAGCACACTCTGATAACGATGCAACAATACACCTTACATACGGTGTAATAATGTATTTCACATACAGTGCAATGATGTCTCTTGAAGATATTGTAACAATACATCCCAAAATAACTACTTGCAACAGTTGTTCTCATGATACAATGACTTTCTTTGGACTCTTGAGACTCTCTTCTTGCAGCTCACCACTATGACCTACGTGAATAACTATGATCAACATGGTTCATAAGTCTTACAACTCTGACCTTTATTATTTACGAATATTATCTCAAACTCATGTAGCTCTCAACTCCGGTCTTTGCAGCTTACATATGTTATCACAATTCATGTAATTCCCAACTCCTACCTCTATGGCCTGTAACCGTTATCATAGATTATGCATCTCTCAACTATGGCCTCTATGATCTACAAAAGTTATTACAGCTCTTCATTACAACCTATATGACCAACTACGACCTATGCAACCCACAACTGTTCTAACTCTCAACTCCAGCCTCTGCAATGTACAGATTAAATAGTTAAATATTGGGTGTAGCCAACACCTCCTTAGTATTTAATGAAATTCACACACATATTAAGGGTGCCATTGAGCCAATTCAGCTAATGGGTCTACTTAGGCTCGACTCATTAACAAGCGCACAAGATAAGTTAGTTGAGCCACGAGTTCTAGTTCAAGCTTAGATTCAAGCTCCTATATTATACGAGCTTAAGTTTAAGATTAACCCAACTTGGCTCAGAAATATTGNCCAACACCTTCTTAGTATTTAATGAAATTCACACACATATTAAGGGTGCCATTGAGCCAATTCAGCTAATGGCTCTACTTGGGCTCGACTTGTTAACAAGCTCACAAACTAAGCTAATTGAGCCACGAGTTCTAGTTCAAGCTCAGTTTCAAGTTCCTATATTATGCGAGCTCAAGTTCAAGATTAACCCAACTTGGCTCAGAAATATTAAAACGCTCGAATAAGTTAATTAACAATAATATAAATTAAATTGATTAATAATATGAAAAAAATAAAATAAAATCGTGCAACTTGACGTTATTTTTGAAATTAAAGAATATGTGCTCCCACTAAAAAAATAAAACATTAATTCACTATATGTGAAAACAATCGAGTTAGAGAAATTGAATCTTTCAATGGNTAATTAAAATAAAGGGCTCACATTCCCCATGGCTAAGAGTCCCTTGTCAAAGAAGAATATGATTCCCAAAAACGAGAAAAAGACTCCAAATCCGGTCAGGCCTATGCCGATTTCTGTATCATAGGCAGACTAGAATTAGATGATAAAGGAAAGAAGTATAATTGTTGACGCTTATAATAAAAGTAAAAAAAACAGAAAAAAATAATTAAATTTAAATTTGAATATCAAATTCTATAAAGTGGGAATAAGCTTAAGTTGAATGTGAAATATAAAAAATTGAAGGACTAAACTTAAATTGAATGTCAAACTCTATCAATTGGGTTAAGTTTAAGCATAAATATTGTTTTTAGATGCTAAAATAAAGTATTAATATTTCAATTCTACCACCAGATTCATAATACTCTTACTGGCGAACAGAAGGCAATTAGTCCCTCTTAAAGCCTGAAGATATTACATTGCATGTAATCCAATAAAATAAAATCCAAACAAAAGTTTATAGCTACAAATGACATTAGAAATTTTTAAAGCATATACAAATTTCATAGGGATTCCTTAAGTCCAATAAAATATCTTGAAAGTTACAAAAAATATTCAAATATATGAAAATTAAATGCCGCATAAGCTTCAACCAATGCAGAACAATGCTCAAATACTAGGTTCGAGAATGTTATGCGGGCTAATCGGATCACCTTGTCGATAGAATAAGATTGTAAGTTTCACCTCACTAGTGAGATCCTCCTCCTCATAAGAACTGAAGTTGACGAGTCTAGTAAGCACTAATAAATGTACAAATCCTGAAATAAGAATTTACAAGTCCAAATCACCTAACGTGAATCTCCTTCTTATAAGAACAAGAGTCCACAAGACTTACACCCTAAAAATCTAAACTAACAAAGTTAAATGCCCCACTTAAAATATAACTCCATGATGGTCGTGTTGATTGAAGATTTCAACTAAAGGGATCAATCTTTTAAATCGAGGCTTTTAAAATAATCAATTAAAATATCAAAGCTAAGAATAAATCACTAAAAGCTAAAAGTAAATTCTACCCACCCTCCGCAACAGTTTGTCAAGGGTGACAAACTTCTGATTGATTTCAACTCACAAAGAACAAACGTAAAATTAAATGTATCAATATATTCACAATTAAAGTAATTACATGTCAGTAAAGAAGTGACCCAAGTCCTTTGTCCGTGTGGTTCTACCGCCAAATGACATCACAAAATAGTAGTTACGACTAGAGCCATCTGACTCGGCGGTTGCTGAAAAATGACATCATTCTATTACAGTCATGACCGCAGCCCGTATGTTCCTTAACGGTTTTTTATCATTTGAGTTGTGAATCATAAGAGTGTAATTGCTTGACAAAATACTTATGTTAGTTATGGTCGGCTTATCCACTTAGACAAACATCAATCTCAGATCTACAAAAATCGCTTGGACGACATAACCCATGACTGTTGAAAAAAATCCTTATGTCAAGTTGGGTCAACTACCTTTTCTAATTAAATAAATCAGTGACCATGACGACCCAGGTGACGGAACCATGGAATATTAATCGGGTTTCGTTTTCATTCCCCCACCATCCGCTTTAATTTTACAATTCAAAATTCTAAGTCTGCTACTATTATTCAATTTTAAATATTCAATGTTAAATGACTATACTTAATCGAAAGTGTTCTCCTATTATCGGGAGGGATAATTAATCATAGGAGCTTGCGCATATGGAAAATCTCAAACCTATATCAAAAACTCTTCGCTAATTAAGGGAAAAATCTCTGGGTAGCGTCTTATCTACAATACAATCTGCATTCAAAAAACTCAACCGTTCAGAAAACTCGACCCTCAAAAGCTTTCTCTTAAAACAAAAATAAAAATAAAATGCAGAGAGTTGTTGCTGGGGAGCGTTCGTGAATTTTCGGAGCTCGCTATAATTTATAATGTAATGAAAGAAGTCATATAATGGCATAACAATGTTCAATTCCAATAAACTACAAAGAGAAAAAGCTCACATCTATAGCCTACATGACCAGATTATGTAAGAAAAATGAAAGTTTTATCAACCCACAATATTAGAAAAAGAAAAAAATACACCACTAAATTGTCTTTAATGACTACAGGATTTAGTGTCTTAAATCTTATTACCTTAGAAAATATAAACTTCCGGGAAACTTCAAAGTACATACCATGCAATTACGGGAAGTCCCCCCACATTTACCAACTTTATATTTTCTAAGTCTTCCCTCATTTCTTTGGAGGGTTTTCAATTATGTATTTCACTTCATTATTCTCCGCTCCTTTGATTCATTACCACCACGTGAATATGGTTTTCAATTATGTATATACGAATAACTTGCATATAACTCCCAATTCTTTTCTATTTTAATACCTTGACATAAATTAAGTTCAAAAATGCAAAAAGCAGAAGGTATAAGATTTACTGATGAAGATGCTGTCCTCGTGAAACTGCTTTAATAACAGATATCAATTAAGATAATGACATAAAATTATATAGATAGCCAATGAAATCCTGAAGTACGTTGAATTTTCCTTTTTACTTGTTCTGCTTTGTCAGTTTCATTTCTTTTTGCCCCAGCAATTCAGTAAGAATATAGCATAAGAAAACACAAATTTGATGATCTTCCAATTTCACGAGTAAGGAGAATTTTTGGTACTGGTGAAAGAAGTTGCCCGAACATTTATAAGCACATAAATGTAATATTAAGACTCCAATTTATATCCCGACAAAAAGAAAAATTCAAAAAGGTAGAAAACTTCTTGAGACAAATTATTCAATAGTATTTTTATTAAGATGAAAATGAGTAACATAGTTGGAGAAGTTCATTAGAACGTTAAGTTTAGTAAAAAAGAACAGGAGAGAGTTGTTTAAAAAAATTTTAGGCCAATTTCAACCAACCAACAATAAAAGTTAGTTCAAAATCAGCATAGAATATGGCCATGATTAAAATCACAACAAAATAAATACAATAAATTGCCCAAAGAACCAACTTTCTGTGACTAATAAAATAAAAGTGCCCATTGAAGTCTTGGCATGAAAGTTTTCAAGTGACAAATTTACACGTACAATACAGATTGAGATTTTGTAATACAGTGATACTTGGACAGAAATCTAAAAATTTGAAAAAGCAAAATGACGAGCAAGGATTGAATATCACATTAAAATTGCTTATTAAGGAAATAAGGCTCTAGATGTGCAATACCTATACCAGTATTCCCCTTGGCTATCAGAAATTTGACAAAATAACGTCTTACAAATGACATTATGCAAATTTTTTTTAAAAAAAACACGTGATGAACAATCCATGCTATAACAGGATATCATAACAATATTTCTTCCTACTAAAATTATTGCCACTATATACAAAGTTGTCCGCTTGTAAAAAATGACAGCAGCCATAAGCATTGACCGAAAAAACAAATTCGNTATCCCAGTATTCCCCTTGGCTATCAGAAATTTGACAAAATAACGTCCCACAAATGACATTATGCAAAAGTTAAAAAAAAAAAAAAACACGTGATGAATAATCCAAGCTATAACAGGATATCATAACAATGTTTCTTCCTACTAAAATTATTGCCACTATATACAAAGTTGTCCGCTTGTAAAAAATGACAGGAGCCATAAGCATTGACTGAAAAAACAAATTCCGTCTTGAGCAGAAAATCTTACTTTTTGTGTCATTCACTTCAAAAGAAACCATTGTACCGCACTGGTAGTAAATTCAACCTTCTGAAGAGTATTGACCTGTCCAAAAAAGGCTTGGGCTCTAAATAGAATAGGAAAATTTTTACACTCGTTAAGAAAATCATTCAAGCCTTATAAAAAAGGGAAATTTAAATAAGTTTGAAAAGATGAACAGAAAGAAAACTGTATTTGCTTGAAACCAAGAATATCATGAAGTAGTGCTTTAGTTATTAAACCCATCCTTAACAATCAAGTTGAATAACATGCATCCATAAAGCCTAGGTAATGTAAGATATCATAATGCCTAGGATTTTTAATGCAAATCTAGCATGAAATGTATAGAACTTCACTTAACACCGACTAAATTAAAAGTTAGAAATCATAAATGTGGAGGCAGACATGACTACTTATTGTTTGCCAAAAATCCCACCTTTCGCTATAGTCCTATTAGGTAGTAACACCAAGAATTGCAATTTCAACTCCAACCCAANAGAAATTTAAATAAGTTTGAAAAGATGAACAGAAAGAAAACTGTATTTACTTGAAACCAAGAATATCATGAAATAGTCCTTTAGTTATTAAACCCATCCTTAACAATCAAGTTGAATAACATGCATCCATAAAGTCTAGGTAATGTAAGATATCATAATGCCTAGGGTTTTTAATGCAAATCTAGCATGATATGTATAGAACTTCACTTAACACCGACTAAATTAAAAGTTAGAAACCATAAATGTGGAGGCAGACATGACTACTTATAGTTTGCCAAAAATCCCACCTTTCGCTATAGTCCTATTAGGTAGTAACACCAAGAAGTGCAATTTCAACTCCAACCCAGAATTAATTCTACATGGTTCAGAAAAATTCAATTCTAATTAATTGTTTAGTTGGAATTGTCGAACATAGCAAAGTGTAGTTGTTGATTTTCCTATAGGCATATTTATGAATCATTACACGCAGGTCTATCTTTACACCACAAAATGTACCTTTGGCATGCACATCACCAGAAGTGCATATGATTTCATCACCAATTATAGCTTTAGTTTAATATAAATATCTAAAAAAATGCAAATGAATTGTTGGATGAGAAATAAGAAGAATGGTATCAAAAAAGAGAAGAATTTGAGGCATTGGTTGATTTATAATATAAAGTAAAATCATAAACATTAAGAACTGAACAAATACTAAGATTTTTTGGGATTTCTAAGTTATTNTTTTCAGCCCTTAATCTCACCATAAGGCTATTCACCATCATCATATATTTTAAACATTCTCTCTAATATTCTGTCACTTATTTGAACAAATGTTCCATCAATTAAATTGTATTTTAAAAAACGACACACCAGGAGACCTCGTTGTGAATAACCTTTACAAGCACTTTCATAAATAATATAAATGGATCTAAAACTAACATTCNTCTTTTGATAACAGGTAAAACATACAAATATTTTTTACTTAAATAATATATGTTCACATAAGTTTGATGAACAAACTCATTAATAAAAAAATAATCTAAATTATTTACTGATTAATCATTATGAATTATATATCATTAGATTCTGTTGGATAGATGAAGTTTTGCATATTAAATTTCTTCAAATTATTTTTAAACCCTTTGATAAAAATGTCCAAAGTAACTCAATTTTTTTTAAAGTAAATTAAATTTCATAGATATTACACAAAGCATTTATGTAATACAATCATTCCTTAATTTATCATTCCCAAATCCTTCACATATTCATTTAAACATTCTCATTTTTATCGCACTCAACAAAGCTATCAATAACCATTTTATCACCCAATGCTCAGATCCATACAATATGAAAAGACAAATTACAATTTCTCTAAGTCTCCTTTCACATAATAAGGCACTTCTCCATTTAAACCACCCAATTTCACTCTAGAAGTAATGCTCCCACCTCCGTATGATACATCTAAAGAACTTACTTATCACAATTACTTATCTCCTGATCTTCTAAAAATATTAACTAAAAATTATTATTATCACTACAATTAAATTTGCATATTATGTATTAAGTATTTATTTTACTAATTATAAATCCTCAATATTGATGCAATACAGCAAGTGGATAAAGCAAACCAAATTAAAGATCATCTTAATTTATTTTGCATTTTTTTATTTCACTTGGGTAAATTTAACTAGCCATTTATGAAAGGGGACGTGTTGAAATAAAAAAGCGCATCAAGTTAGAACTTTTCCGCCCATTAATGGCCGGTTATCTCCTGTCTCTCCCTTTTTATCTTCATTTTTCCCCTATAATTCTGACCTAAGTGTCCTGTAATGCCTATAAATATTGGCTAATAAGCATTATATTTTTTTTACAGAATGAAATACTATGGTCAATAAGCATTATTCATCTAATTGTTGTTTAATAGCTTTAAGCTTATGCCTTTTCTTTAATGACNATATATATATATATATATATATATATATTAAAATGATATGCATCTTAGAAATGTAATTTTGAGTTGCTTCAAGTTTTGGAACATGTGATTTATGTTTTTTTAACAATAATAGTGTCACAATTTGGTCTGATAGCTTAGCACTAATTAAGTGTGGTTGGTATGTATTAATGTTTTATTTACTTTTATAGGTTTTCATAACTACCAATTTATACGAGAACTATTAAGAATCACAACGTACACTACAAAATAATCTAAACATCTAGAAATAACAACAACATAATCCGTAAACATCTCATCTAATATATAATAGTATCTCACTACGTGAAAAAAAAAAAAGTAAAAAAAAAAAAGTAAAAAAAAAAAACTACAATCATATCTTAAGATAATACCTATTGGTTTCAGTCTTCCTCTTGTAAACTAAATTTCATAGGTAATACATATCAATCTATAGTTTTTTCTGAAAGAAATAATTATATTCAATTGTAAGTTTTCACAACTTAATGAGAAATTACGATCTTATAATGTATTAAATTCATATACAAATGTTGTTATGAAAAGTTTCAAAAATATGAAATTTATGGGTAAAATCAAACGATAACCTTTTATTTTTTGATTTTTTTTCTTTTTCGTTTCAATTTAGGTATTTATCATTTTTAATCTTTTTAAGAAGTCACATCAGGATTATTGTCAAACTCAAAGATATCTTCAAAATTATGCTCGTAGATATCCTAAAAATTTGTACCCAAAAGGTACACCTTCATCATTTTCATTTTTTTTATTATGTATGGGTACATCGCATTAAATGTCAGTATCATCTGGTGGTAATTTTAGTTGACTTAATCATTTACCTTTCATTTATTTAGAAACAATGGACAATCATTTCCTTTTTTTCTCATCTCATTTCCTTTAATTCTTAACCTTATAACAAAAATATAATTACAGAAATCATTTATTAAATAAGCATTTATTTAATACATTTAAAAAATAATTACTCATCTTTAATGTCACAATTTTCTTCTTCTACCTCCAAATTGAACTTCTACAAGTTAAATCATCTTAAATTAAACATATTATTAATATTTTAATACACACACATACACATACATGCATACATAGATACATGTAGGTATATATATATATATATATATATAATTCAAAATTCATTATTGAAATTATTATAAAACCTTCTTTTTTTTTTTTACCAAAAGTTTGATAGCCTTAACACGAGCACACTTTCTCCTTCTCCCCACGCATGGATGCAGAGTCGCTCGACCTATTCTTTCTCTGAGTTATTTTTCCTTCGAGGCCGACACAACACAAAGCTGGCTTCAACAACCACCAGCAAACTCGGCGATGTTGACTTCTCCTTCCTTCAGGCACGAATGAAAAGATCGAAAGATCGAGAGGGACTCCCCCGACGATTAATTCGATTCGACAAAACTTATTTCATATATTATTATCATTATTATTTTCATTTATTACAAAGAAACTTTATTTCAATGAAGCTAGTTGTCCATCCGTACCAGTAATGCAAACAGGCGCACTTACAATATTAAGGCTCCATTTGGGGCCGTTTTTTTACGACTTCGCGGCACCAAATCGCGAAAATCGATCGTTTGGCTCCCAGCGTCGCGGCAGAACAAAGCTGGAGCGGAAGAAAAGCGGGCCGCAATATCCATTCCGCGGCCCCAGCTTTCAGCTCGTCAAAACCTTTTCTTACCCTCGGCGCAATCCTCCTCCCGCCTATCCCCGTGCGCGTTCTTCTTCCCTCCCGCAGACCAAACCCTCCCGCGCGTGAGCATTCTTCTTCCTCCTCGACACCAAGACTAATCACACACGTTCTTCTTTCTCGACACCAGGACCGATTGCACACGTTCTTCTTCCTCGAGCGCGAGCGTAATTCTTCCTAGACACCAGGACCGAACCATCCGCGCGTGTCCTTCTTCCTCGACACCAGGATCGAACCCTTCCGCGCACGTTCTTCTTCTCCACCAGAACCAAACCCTCGGCGAGTTCTTGCCGCGCAGGTCCTTCCTCGAACAGGACCGAATCCAGGGAGCGCGAGCAGGCAATCCGATCTTCTTCAAAATTATTTGAGAATGGTTTTAGAATTGGGGAGTTGGAACATATGAGCGAGTCGCACAAATTAAAAATACTTTTTCTGAAAAAATGTGAAGGATGCTGNATAGATGGACCACAGTTATCCAAAGCACGTAATCCACCAAAACGCCATAAATATTACCAACTTCCAACGAAATCATGAGCATATAGTTCCCCATGACAAAGAGAACAAGAGTTTCTATCTCTCCAACTTCTGATCTTTCTGAAATCTTATAACAAGCTTGAATCCAAATCTTAATGCCAAAAGAATTCAAAAACAAAAAAAAAGCTCCGTNATCCAAAGCACGTAATCCACCAAAACGCCATAAATATTACCAACTTCCAACGAAAGCATGAGCATATAGTTCACCAAGACAAAGAGAACAAGGGTTTCTATCTCTCCAACTTCTGATCTTTCTGAAATCTTACAACAAGCTTGAATCCAAATCTTTATGCCAAAATAATTCAAAAACAAAAAAAGCTCCGCATATCAAAAGGAATATGATTGAAAGCACGACAAACGTACAAGAACAGCCGGCATACTTACCAAGTGGTAAGGCAGAAATCGGAGAGAAGAAATGAGATAAAAGATCACCGGAACTCGCGGCAGTCCNTATGATTGAAAGCACGACAAACGTACAAGAACAGCCGGCATACTTACCAAGTGGTAAGGCAGAAATCAAAGACGAGATCAGAGATCACCGGAACTCGCGGCAGTCGGGCCGAGAGGGTTTTGGCGTGCAAGGGTGCCGGTTAAGAAAAGTAATATGAGGCATTTACATAGATACCACCTAACTTCTATGTATTTATATATCTAGTACTTAAATTTCACTTTTTACATTTATACACCTTTTAATGCATATGTAGGATGGCATCGTTAGTATTTATTTCAAACCTTCATTTTATCGGATTTAATTTAAGAATTTAATGGAAGCTTATATAGAAGGATAAAAAAATCTATACTTGAAAAGAGTACACACTAGAAGCATTAAACCTTAAATACTTAGGATGCTCATTACATATATATACTTAAATACTTAAGTTGTTTGAGAACAACGAGCCAAATTGACAATTATATATATATATTCAAAATTCATCTTATAAAACCTAATTTTTGTACCTAAAGTTTGATAGCCTTAACACGCGCACGCTTTCTCCTTCCCCCCACGCATGGACGTAGAGTCGCTCGACCCACTCTTCTTTCTCTAAGTTCTTTTTCCTTCGAGTGTGGCGGCTACTGGAAGCCACTCTCCTCCTTCATGCAGGCCGACACAACACAATGCTGGCTTCCACAACCACCAGCAAACTCGGCGATGTCGACTTCTCCTTCCTTCAGCTAGGGCACGACGTTCCCCCTTCCTTCCCTATCTTCTTCTTCTCTCACAGCTTCTCTCTTGTTCTCTCGCAAGAAGCATGTAAATTTAAACAGGTGCACTTACAATATTAAACCACACAAGTCTTACATATTTACATATATAACACCAGCAACTTCATATTTACATGCACATCACTCAAAACTTTAGCATCCCATAAAAAATATCACCATCCTTGTCTTTTAAGAGTGAAACAAACATTTTCGTGCATAGATTTATGACACCAAGGTGTTAGTAGTACCAATACCAATTTTTGGGTGTCAGACAAGTAAATACACAAGAATTACNCACCATCCTTATCTTTTAAGAGTGAAACACACATTTTCGTGCATAGATTTATGACACCAAGGTGTTATTAGTGCCAATACCAAACTTTGGGTGCCAGACAAGTAAATACACAAGAATTATGTGGTATCCACGTAAATTTCCCATTTAAATATAACAAAACGAGTGCCCTGCTACACTTTTCCAAATAAATACACACAAAAAGATAAAATTAAACTCCAATTCACTCAGCTAGACCGATCAAAATGTAGCAGGGGACTCCAATCCCAATTTTCTTGTATTGATTTGATTGGGAATTCAAACCTTGATAAAAAATNCACCATCCTTATCTTTTAAGAGTGAAACACACATTTTCGTGCATAGATTTATGACACCAAGGTGTTATTAGTACCAATACCAATTTTTGGGTGTCAGACAAGTCAATACACAAGAATTATGTGGTATCCACGTAAATTTCCCATTTAAATATAACAAAATGAGTGCCCTGCTACACTTTTCCAAATAAATACACACAAAAAGATAAAATTAAACTCCAATTCACTCAGCTAGACCGATCAAAATGTAGCAGGGGACTCCAATCCCAATTTTCTTGTATTGATTTGATTGGGAATTCAAACCTTGATAAAATAAAATAAAAAAATCAATTGCATGAATTACATAAACAAGCTGCTGAAGCACAGCAAAATAGATTAATTAAATAAAGATGAAGCCTGCCTGTAATTCTGGAAGCAGATTGTTTCAGAATTGCATTCTAATTTTGAAAGCCAGCGAAAGTGGCAATTCATTTGCAGGATGAACCCTCAGTTTGGCTCCCTCTCAAACCCGGTCATTAGCAGGCCAGAAGAACAATTCACTTGCACCTGCCTTGGGGATGGTCTCGCAGGTCGTGTCGGACGAACACAAAAAAAAGTGTGCCCAAACTCTTTGACCACGCAGCGAAAACATTTGCTTTGATTTTCATCAACAAGCAGATGATAGTTTTTTTGGGTAAAAACTGTTTTCCTGCATAAAACAACAATAAGTAAGGCATAAAAACATATAACCAAGTCCAGCCATGTAAATAAAATAAAAATGTCAAGTTTCAACTGTTTTGTCAAAGAAATATTGAACATCTAAAAGAGGAAAAAGTATTGCGTTCGAGTCCGGACACAAAGCTACGACCAGACAATGGATCCGATGCACCGGATAGAGAGGAGGAAAAAAAAACCACCACCAGTGTATCGCGTCTGTTGTTCGGACGTAGTTTGCTTCCGGACTCCATAAGCCATATTTTTTTTCCTGAAAGAGAGTGCTGGGGGTTGGAGAAATTGAAAAATCTAATGAAGTCTCATGAGGGTACACAAAATTGAACTTTTTTTTTTTTGTGCTCTTAATAGGTAGGGTAAAATGCAATTATTGAAATAGAGCATAAATTAGACTGCTAAAAAATAAGANATAAGCATCTTAGAAATGTAATTTTGAGTTGCTTCAAATTTTGGAACATGTGATTTATGTGTTTTTAACAATAATAGTGTCACAATTTGGTCTGATAGCTTAGCACTAATTAAAGTGTGGTTGGTTTGTATTAATATTTTATTTACTTTTATAGGTTTTCATAACTACCAATTTATACGAGNTATATAATCTTAGAAATGTAATTTTGAGTTGCTTCAAATTTTGGAACATGTGATTTATGTGTTTTTAACAATCATAGTGTCACAATTTGGCCTGATAGCTTAGCACTAATTAAGTGCGGTTGGCCCGTATTAATATTTTATTTACTTTTATAGGTTTTCATAACTATCAATTTATAAGATAACTATTAAGAACCACAACGTACACTACATAATAATCTAAACATATAGAAATAACAACAACATAATTTGTAAACATCTCATCTAATATATAACAGTATCTGAAAAAAAAAAGTAAAAAAAAAAATTTATAATCATATCGTAACATAATAACTATTGGTTGCAGTCTTCCTCTTGTAAACTAAATCTCATAGGTAATAGATATTGATCTACAGTTTTTTCTGAAAGAAATAATTAAATTCAACTNTATATATCTGAAAAAAAAAAAGTAAAAAAAAAAAAACTATAATCATATCGTAACATAATACCTATTGGTTGCAGTCTTCCTCTTGTAAACTAAATCTCATAGGTAATACATATCAATCTATAGTTTTTTATGAAAGAAATAATTAAATTCAACCGTAAGTTTTCACGACTGAATGAGAAATTACAATCTTATAATGTATTAAATTCATATACAAATGTTGTTATAAAAAGTGTCAAAAATATGAAACTTATGGGTAAAATCAAACTATAACCTTTCATTTTTAAATTTTTTTTCTTTTTCGTTCCAATTTAGTTATTTATCATTTTTAATCTTTTTAAGAAGTCACATAAGGATTATTGTCAAACTCAAATGTATATTCAAAATTATGCTTGCAGATACCCAAATGTACATCTTCATCACTTTCATTTTCTTTATCGTGCACCGGTACATCGCTTCATCTATCAATATCATCTGGTGGTAATTTTAGTTGACTTAATCATTTTCCTATCATTTCTTTAGAAACAATGAACAATAATATTTTTTTTTCTCATCTGATTTCCTTTAATTCTTAACCTTATAACAAAAATATAATTAAAAAAATTCTTTATTCAATAAGCATTTATTTAATAAATTTAAGAAAATAATTACTCATCTTTAATGTCACAATTTTCATCTTCCTCAAATTTGAACTTCTACAACTTAAATCATCTTAAATTAAACATATTATTAATATTTTAATACACACACATATACATACATGCATACATAGATAAATCTAGGTATATATAAGCCTAGCTTGAGCTCAGGCCAAGCTCCTGTTTGAAATAGCTCGTGAATNACAATTTTCATCTTCCTCAAATTTGAACTTCTACAACTTAAATCATCTTAAATTAAACATATTATTAATATTCTAATACACACACATATACATACATGCATACATAGATAAATCTAGGTATATATAAGCCGAGCTTGAGCTCAGGCCAAGCTCCTGTTTGAAATAGCTCGTGAATAGTATTTTCGTGTTTGACTCAAAATTGCTTTGTAAGAATATAAAATCATTATAATAATTAATTTGGTAAATAAAATTAAAATAATATTTTTTTT
>JXCR01040166.1:5033-19506 GCA_002079205.1 Phalaenopsis hybrid cultivar | reverse complement strand
AAAATGAGTGTCATTGCCAATAGTAACCAATGTATCATCCAATAAGTTCCTGAGCTCGAGTTGGCCTCCATTCTTCTTTTTTCTCTTGGAATAGACCTGTCATTTCTCATCCGAAGATTGGCTCACCTGGTCAGTGGATTGGTCTAAAGTGTGTCAGACATGTGTAAGTTGTTGAACATTAGAAGCAATTACATGTTATACCAGCCGATCTTGTATTCGGNTATATATATATATATATATATATATATATATATATATATATATATATATATATATATATATATAACTAATATATTAAATAGAAAGAAAGATACAGATACAATGTGTGAGAGAGCCCAAGCATGGCACCCTGCCCACACAATAACCACAAATAGTTTCAAAACTAGAAAATACAGAAAAGTACATGAGAGACTTAAAGAAAAAACCTAAAAGTGTTGAAGTACATAATATCAGGTGGCTAGAGAGCAGCCCAATTTGGTCTTAACTCTGCTNGAAAGAAAGATACAGATACAATGTGTGAGAGAGCCCAAGCATGGCACCCTGCCCACACAATAACCACAAATAATTCCAAAACTAGAAAATACAGAAAAGTACATGGAGACTGAAAGAAAAAACCTAAAAGTGTTGAAGTATATAATATTAGATGGCTAGAGAGCGGCCCAATTTGGTCTTAACTCTGCCNAGAAAGATACAGATACAATGTGTGAGAGAGCCCAAGCATGGCACCCTGCCCACACAATAACCACAAATAGTTCCAAAACTAGAAAATATAGAAAAGTACATGAGAGGCTTAAAGAAAAAACCTAAAAGTGTTGAAGTACATAATATCAGGTGGCTAGAGAGTGGCCCAATTTGGTCTTAACTCTGCCTCTAGTTCTAGGGAATGAGCTAGCTAATAAATTGGTAAAATGAGTGTCATTGCCAATAGTAACCAATGTATCATCCGATAAGTTCCTGAGCTCGAGTTGGCCTCCATTCTTCTTTTTTCTCTTGGAATAGACCTGTCATTTCTCATCCGAAGATTGGCTCACCTGGTCAGTGGATTGGTCTAAAGTATGTCAGACATGTGTAAGTTGTTGAACATTAGAAGCAATTACATGTTATACAAGCTGATCTTGTATTCGATCAAAGGAGCACTCTCGTGTGTCTTGGCATGTAGGTGAGCCCTCTTCAACAGTGGGTGGTATAAGCATGACTGGATCTATAGCTGTAGTATGGTGTACTTCGTCAGGAACTGCGGAGTTGGAAAGAGAATCGGGTTGCATCTTTTCAACAGGGATGATAGGTGGCTAATCTTAACAATATTCGGTCTTAGATGAGGATGCAAGCGATAACAAATAGTAGAACTGTAGTCAAACATACTGCAATGAGAGCAATAAGAAGGGTGTGGTTCGATTTCAACTTTTTGTCAATACCCGTTGTGGGTGGTTTCTATCCATACCTCATTTGGAACTGGTTGAGTGATATCTCTCTCAACTAACACACATGCCACAGAGAGTCTGGTGACAGCAAGCGTAGGACTATCAATCTTGAGAGGCTTACCATAAGCAGTTGCTAAGAAGTAGAGAATTTCCAAGTTGAACAGATGTAATTTTAACTCCGGAAACTTTATCCAAACAAGAATGATAGAAGACTCCGCTTTTGAATCAAAATCAATAGCCCACTTCGGAATTTTCATATAACGATTGTCGATCTTGATAACTTTCCGAGAAAAAATGCGAGTGTAATCGGCATCGTAAGATAACTGAATCAGTATGTGTCTATCGTCAAGTAAACTAATATTTCAATTGTCAAACAGCTTCATAACATCAAATTCTTTTCAAATGATCTCAAGTTTTGGGTGACCATAAAGAAATTTCTCTACTATAGCAAAACGCCAAGAAGATGCAAGAGTACTGGTTTCAACCTCTGTGAGAATAAGAGCAGGTTTTCCATTTTTTTTTCAAATTTTTTAATGAAGGTGTGATCAACACCCCCTTCAAGAGCCTCGTGAAAAAATTGTGGAACATTGCAAAACTTACCTATATGAAAACCAGTCTCTGAAAGAGAAGAGAGGCCGCCGACNGGTTTCAACCTCTGTGAGAATAAGAGCAGGTTTTCCATTTTTTTTTCAAATTTTTTAATGAAGGTGTGATCACCACCCCCTTCAAGAGCCTCGTGAAAAGATTGTGGAACATTGCAAAACTTACCTATATGAAAACCAGTCTCTGAAAGAGTAGAGAGGCCGCCGACAAGTGCAGTGGCATAGGAACGAATAGTCGATGCCATCTCTGCCGATAAGATGGTGTCTGTCGGGCAAAAAAGCAACAGTTGTCTGGAATAGCGAAATCGACGTCGTTTGGAAGGAGACGACTGCGAAGGAAGTGTCGTCGATTAACGAGGACTTCGTCTGGAAGGAATAGCGAAGTTGCGTCGTCTGAAAGGAATGGCTAAGTCGCGTCGTCTGGAAGGAGATGAATGCGAAGTAGGTGCGTCGTGCAGGACGNGTTTGGAAGGAGACGACTGCAAAGGAAGTGTCGTCGACTAACGAGGACTTCGTCTGGAAGGAATAGCGAAGTTGCGTCGTCTGAAAGGAATGGCGAAGTCGCGTCGTCTGGAAGGAGATGAATGCGAAGTAGGTGTGTCGTGCAGGACACGAGCCACGATAGCACGGGGCATCATCATTTATTACAGAGACGACGCGAGCGACGGGGCATCGTCGTCTATTACAGAGACGACGCGAGCGAGTGTCGACGACAAAGAAGTCTGCGAGCGAGCGTTGTCAAGAAAGCTGTGAGGAAGTGAGAAAACAAGGAAATCACTACCANCGACAAAGAAGTCTGCGAGCGAGCGTTGTCAAGAAAGCTGTGAGGAAGTGAGAAAACAAGGAAATCACTACCGAGAATAGCCATCCAGCANCGGGGCATCGTCGTCTATTACAGAGACGACGCGAGCGAGTGTCGACGACAAAGAAGTCTGCGAGCGAGCGTTATCAAGAAAGCTGTGAGGAAGTGAGAAAACAAGGAAATCACTACCGAGAATAGCCATCCAGCAAAACCCTAGCAGAGCCCGTTGCCACTACCGAATATATATACTAAAGGATAGAAAAAGAGAATATGATGAGAGAGAGCTTCATTTCAAAGGAAACCTTCACAAAACATTTATAAATTTTATTTTATAAACATAATAAAGAAGTGATAAACTCCAATAATCCTTGCCACTATTTATATTACAAATCAATTTATTTACTAAAAGAAGTTCTACTCTCATCTGCAGCATTCACTCACCTATATTCTCAACAATTAATATGGCTCAAACTAATTACCATTCAAATTTAATTTTTATATATGGTTTTTTTTAAGTTTGGCATTGTTATTGAAATCACATGATAATTTATTAACTTAATAGTTCTAAACTAGCTTTATATTATCAACATTTTTATTGGAATAAAAGTAGCACTACCTATTTTCTAAATTATTAAATAAAATCAAATATATTAAATTTTTACAATAATAATTTCCTAAATTATTAAATAAAATCTAAAATGATAAATTTTTACAATAATAATCATGTTTACTCTGTCATACATGGCAAGAGACTAATTAATTTCTTGGCCACGTGTTTGTCTAATGGAATTTTAGGAACAATATGTGCTTCATAGTTGGGTAAATTCCATAACATATACAAATCCAAACTTTCACTGGTGTGTTAGTCTATGCCTACAAAATGCCATCAAAAGCAATAAACTTATAAAATTGTGTAACAATCAAATCATTGATCACAAGGAGATAGAATTCCTGGTACCAACCAAGATGGCAGGGAAGACGGTTGGCATAAATTGAGAGAGGCAAGCGACTTTGGCACCTACTAGGTTGAGGGAAAGACAACCAGCCAAACGCCATGGAAGAAGACAAAACTTAGAGAGCAACCATATTAATAATCCACTTAATTCCAAAAGAAAGTTAAAAATATAAATATCTCAAGGATTGGAGATTGAACGATTTGATATATCATGCAATTATCTTTTCGTAATTTTGACGGTTGTTTAAAGGCAAATGTTGTCAAAGCTGGGATAGCAGTATCGGTAGAACAATAGGAAGAAGCATTTGAAACAGGGAGCTAGGGAAAAAAACATGAACATTCACATATTGCTCACTCTCAAGCTGATCAGACTGTACAGTGAAATTCATATTAGATTCATTAATCTTAAGGACGTTAGATGCCTGAAATTTATGACTTCACAGATTTCATTCCTCATAAAAACCCAAAATACCATCATATGTATCACATTCTCACTATAATCCTATATCAAATCAACTATGACTAAGAGAACAAACAAAAAAATTGTTCGGAATTTCACTAGTGGATATTTTAATTAATATTGATTGCAATTTTGATTGTGTGGAGAAGCATTACTTCATGGATTTAACAGTCTCTATTCACTCAAGGTAGCAAATCACCTATAACATCAATTATGACATATTTTACAATAAGCATATGCTTAAGGAAAAAGAGAGAGAATCAATCTTGAAGCAACCTCTTATAAGTAGGAAATACCAAATAATGTTGGTCGTACATCCATTTGTGTCAAGATTCTTTCTTCCACAATTCCCAAGCAATTGGCATATGAAGAAGCAACACTGCTTTCGGGCTACCATCATTGAATCGCCTCAAGAATGTGAAGACCAATCCAACAAATCAATAAAATCAAGAACCAATCCAACCCAGATCCTAAAAACAAATCCCAAATCCATCTAATGACCTAATTTTGACATCTAACAGCATGTATCTCACAACCTCGTGGTCCATCTGTCTGCCTGTCTTATTACTCCCAGTAGCAAAGTAGTTCAACATAAGAAATATTGAAGAAGAGATGTGTCAGACCATTAAATCTGCCCCTAACTAGAGATGTGATTCTAAAACCCTAAAAAATTATTTGAATTTTTTGGAATCTCTCGGAAAAAACCATGCAGTGTCTTTCTTTCTCAGTCTTTTAATCTTATTTGGGGTCTATTTGGGGCAGTTGTAGCTTAATAATAAGTTGGTGTGTAGAAGCTGTTGCGGATAAGTTGACTCTCTGCTTATTTTTTGCAGTTTGAAAACAGCTATGTTGTTGTTGTTTTTAGACAAATGATCATTCTACCCTTGTATAGTAATGTTATTTGTTAGTCTTTGTTGTTGAAATAAGTTAGCCTATTTCCCACATCGAACTCCTTGAGGCAAAGGTAGCAAAATATTAATATTGTTTTTTTATCCCACACTGCAGAAGAACCGCCCTCTTTTGTCTTAACCATTGTATTACTAACATGAAAAAACTAATTAACATAAATAAAAATGCTATAATAACGCAAATCAAAGAAAAATAGAAATGTCACACCTCCACACACCAGCACACCACCAACACATCCACCACACCTCCACACACCAGCACACCACAAACACATCCACCACACTACCCACCTCCCCACAAAAACAACCACACACTAACCATCACGTCCACAACCACACACCACCACCTCCACACCCCACCACCACCTCCACACACCACCACACAGACACCACCAAACGCCACACAGACACCAACACCTCTACCAGACACCACCACCTCCACACCAACAACTCCACACACCAGCACATCAAGACACCAACACATCCAACACACCACCACCGCCACCTCCACATACCATCACACTAACCACCACCTCCACATACCATCACACTAACCACCATCTCCACAACCACACACTAACACCTCCACACAGACGTTGTCACCTCCACACACCACCACACAAACATCACCAGACACCAGACAGACACCAACATCCTCTATCACACACACAAACACACACCAACGACCACAACACCATCACCTCTACACATCCACCAACACATCCTCTAACACAAACACAACCACACACCAACCACCACCTCCGCAACACCGTCATCTCCACACATCCAATAACACATCCTCTAACACAAACATAACCACACACCATCCACAACCTCCACAGCACCACCATCAACAATCCTTTAATATAAACACAGGTAAAGATAAAGCTCCATTCCATATTTCTCAAACTCTCACTCAAACATCAAAAGTAAAGATAAAACCCCATTTCATACTTTTTTTTATTTTTAGGATACCACATACAAAGGTACCAGGCATTGCAAACAACAAATCAAGCAATCTCTTTCAGTCATTTCTCAAATTCTCACTCAAACATCAAATGTAAATATAAAGTCTCATTCGATATTTTTCATTTTAAGGATACCACATACAGGGCACCCGAAAAATTGTTAATAACAAATCAAAGCACCGTCTTTCGGTCATTTCTCAAACTCTCACACAAACATCAAAGATAAAGATAAAACCTCATTTTATATTTTTCATTTTTAGGATACCCCGTACAGGGCACATGAAACACTCCTAGCAACAAATCAAGCACCCGAAACAAAACATACATCACACTAGAAACATTGTTGTTAACAAATTCACATCCATCTATCATCCAATTCTCAAATTCTGACTCAAATATCAAAATTATTTATAAAATCTCAATCCATATTCATAAAATACACAGCAGCCGAAACACCGTTATTACAAAAATCAACACCAGCTTATATGGATTTCTCAAATTCCCACTCAAATACCAAAAACATACCGAGTAAAGCAAAGCAGGAATCATCCATTGGGGTGATAGATATGTAATAATACCAATAAAATCAAAACTAACATAGGAAATCCACAAACTGAACAGACCAAAATACAACTGAAATCGCAAAGCACAAAGCTTCAAAATCATAAACCAAATTCATCATGGATGCAACATGAAGCATCAAAATCATCAACCGAGCATATCAAACCGAAAACCACCAAACCGAGCAAACAGAGAATCATGGAAAGGAACCACAACCAAACCGAGAACCATTGCGCAGTAGCATTTGCATAATCATAAAGCCACTGAATAGATAAGGTAAAGATTACTAAAACAGAGAGGGGAGGTAGAAGATGGATTACCACACAGAGTCCATAATGCGCACAACCACCAAACAGAACCGAAGAAGAGAAGGGACAGGGAAAGAGAGAATATAAAGCTCACTGCAATAACCACCAACAGAGGAAAGAGAACCACTCGCAACAAACAAGAAGCAACAAGAAATAACGCCTAGCCACCGGAGCCACAGATCTAAGGGAGAGAGGTACCTAGGGCAGAAGAGATGAGAAAGGAAGATACAGGGTCAAGAGAGGGACAAGGGGGTCGCTGGGTAACATGTACTCAAAGAAACGTGTGACGTGGGGCCGAAACCGCAGCCGTGTTTTAACATTAATTATTTACGAACGTCGCCTCACCGCTGTTTCCAAACGTCCTAATTCGCGTTTTCAAAATGCACTGGCAAAAAATGCTGCCCTAAACGGGCCCTTAGACTTTAGCCTCCAAGTGTCTTCCCANCACAAAAACAACCACACACTAACCATCACGTCCACAACCACACACCACCACCTCCACACCCCACCACCACCTTCACACACCACCACACAGACACGACCAAACGCCACACAGACACCAACACCTCTACCAGACACCACCACCTCCACACCAACAATTCCACACACCAGCACATCAAGACACCAACACATCCAACACACCACCACCGCCACCTCCACATACCATCACACTAACCACCACCTCCACATACCATCACACTAACCACCATCTCCACAACCACACACTAACACCTCCACACAGACGTTGTCACCTCCACACACCACCACACAAACATCACCAGACACCAGACAGACACCAACATCCTCTATCACACACACAAACACACACCAACGACCACAACACCATCACCTCTACACATCCACCAACACATCCTCTAACACAAACACAACCACACACCAACCACCACCTCCGCAACACCGTCATCTCCACACATCCAATAACACATCCTCTAACACAAACATAACCACACACCATCCACAACCTCCACAGCACCACCATCAACAATCCTTTAATATAAACACAGGTAAAGATAAAGCTCCATTCCATATTTCTCAAACTCTCACTCAAACATCAAAAGTAAAGATAAAACCCCATTTCATACTTTTTTTTATTTTTAGGATACCACATACAAAGGTACCAGGCATTGCAAACAACAAATCAAGCAATCTCTTTCAGTCATTTCTCAAATTCTCACTCAAACATCAAATGTAAATATAAAGTCTCATTCGATATTTTTCATTTTAAGGATACCACATACAGGGCACCCGAAAAATTGTTAATAACAAATCAAAGCACCGTCTTTCGGTCATTTCTCAAACTCTCACACAAACATCAAAGATAAAGATAAAACCTCATTTTATATTTTTCATTTTTAGGATACCCCGTACAGGGCACATGAAACACTCCTAGCAACAAATCAAGCACCCGAAACAAAACATACATCACACTAGAAACATTGTTGTTAACAAATTCACATCCATCTATCATCCAATTCTCAAATTCTGACTCAAATATCAAAATTATTTATAAAATCTCAATCCATATTCATAAAATACACAGCAGCCGAAACACCGTTATTACAAAAATCAACACCAGCTTATATGGATTTCTCAAATTCCCACTCAAATACCAAAAACATACCGAGTAAAGCAAAGCAGGAATCATCCATTGGGGTGATAGATATGTAATAATACCAATAAAATCAAAACTAACATAGGAAATCCACAAACTGAACAGACCAAAATACAACTGAAATCGCAAAGCACAAAGCTTCAAAATCATAAACCAAATTCATCATGGATGCAACATGAAGCATCAAAATCATCAACCGAGCATATCAAACCGAAAACCACCAAACCGAGCAAACAGAGAATCATGGAAAGGAACCACAACCAAACCGAGAACCATTGCGCAGTAGCATTTGCATAATCATAAAGCCACTGAATAGATAAGGTAAAGATTACTAAAACAGAGAGGGGAGGTAGAAGATGGATTACCACACAGAGTCCATAATGCGCACAACCACCAAACAGAACCGAAGAAGAGAAGGGACAGGGAAAGAGAGAATATAAAGCTCACTGCAATAACCACCAACAGAGGAAAGAGAACCACTCGCAACAAACAAGAAGCAACAAGAAATAACGCCTAGCCACCGGAGCCACAGATCTAAGGGAGAGAGGTACCTAGGGCAGAAGAGATGAGAAAGGAAGATACAGGGTCAAGAGAGGGACAAGGGGGTCGCTGGGTAACATGTACTCAAAGAAACGTGTGACGTGGGGCCGAAACCGCAGCCGTGTTTTAACATTAATTATTTACGAACGTCGCCTCACCGCTGTTTCCAAACGTCCTAATTCGCGTTTTCAAAATGCACTGCGCAAAAAATGCTGCCCTAAACGGGCCCTTAGACTTTAGCCTCCAAGTGTCTTCCCGGAAAGCATCACTCAGAGCAAACTTGCATTTTCTTTGGGCATGTGTGCAAAAGGTGAATGACTATTGCGAATGGAATGGCCTAAAGACCTCTAATGACTTGTAGCCATTTCTACCATACAATAATTTGTTATTGTCTGCCAAAAAGTTTCCCATTCTTGCTAACTGATTGTATAGGATGATTATTTAGAGCCATGGAACTTGATACTCCATCTAAAGTTCCACTCCTTAATGGCTACGTAAGGCAACCCACAACATTGTAAATTCTTGCACTTCCTCACAAAGTCTAGCCTCACCTAGGTCTTTAAGTGAGTACTCAAACACCTTTAACAACACTAACAACGATAGTTAAAATTAATTCCTCGCTTAATGAAAGGAAACTCAAATATTACAAGGTAAGATAACCATATCTAATATACTATTATTTATGATGCAAGCTTAATACTCCGTTAGAGGCACAATTTAAATCAACAAGAAGAAACAAAAAATTAGCTACTTGCCAGATAACATGTACATGTAATCCAACAATCCATAAAGGCGTTCATGCATGAAATTTAAGTTCCCAACCAAAGACACATCTTCTTACCTCTTTCTTCTTTTTTTCCTTTGATTTCATCAACTCCTCCTTTGAAATCCTTTTTCCTGAAGAAGAAAATTACTAAAGGTAACACCATCTGGAATTATTTTGTAAATTGGAAATCCAAATAAACAAATTTTGAAGAAATTTCAACAGTTGTTGTAAATTATATTTATTGTTATGAGGAAAAAGTATCAAACCTTCTTTATCACGACACACCGCTTCTGCACCTTTTCCAGTCAGCAATGGATCCATTGCAGCAAATCTTCAAGCACAAAATAGACATATAAATAGTAAAAATGCGAACAAAATCATCTCTAATAACAACAACTTTCATATTTAGGCCTATGTGCTGCTAAACTGCTATAATGTTTAGAATATAAACTCACCTAGACTTTTCCTCCATCCTCTTCCTGCTTGTCTCCTCTCTCATTTCCTTGCGTGATAAAAGACCTCCCCTCTTCGTCTCCTTAGTCAATGATGATTCCTTAATTCTAGAAGGTAAAGAACCAGTAGAAGGTAAATCTGTATTTCCATCACCCTCTAATAAACCATGCTCTAATAAATCATGGTGTACCCTCCGTGGCCTAGGTAAGTTCGGGTGCGAGAGGTCAGAAAGAGAAGAACTCTGCACATCAGTGGCTTCCAAAGAGCGCTTGGAAGCCCTACGCGGAGGAGATAAATCATCAGGAGACCTTCTAGTTGTTCTCCTAGGCGGAGAAAGATCAGCGGCAAGTGAAGATTGAGCTTGCCGGTAAGGAGACAAATCATCCAATGCTCCTTTTCTAGTCCTGCCAAGTGGATGAGGTTCAACTTCAGGTGTTTTTTTATATCGACGGGGAGGAGACAAATCATCTACAGACCCTTTCCCTGGTTTCCTCAGGAGGGAAAGGTCGTCGTCAACCGAGCCCCGACCTGCCGCACTACCCTGTGTGCGGGATTTAGCACGCCGTGGCGGTGAAAGGTCCTCAACATGCCGTCTTCTAGGAGGTGATAGATCGCTGCCGTCCCCGGTAGGCCCGCTTATTTGAGTCTCCGGGGAGGGCGTATCCAAATGGCGCCGCTTATGGCGAGGAGGAGACAGATCCTTGTCTGAAAGAGCCGGCTTCTCATCGATCTCCATCAACTGGTGCGGGGGTGGCGAAAGGTCACTGTTCCCATAATCATATTTATTCCGGTGAGGCGAGAGATCTCGGCCATTGGCAGCGGAAGGTCTAGACGGTTTAGGAATCGACACCCACCCGCTTCCATCTTCACTGATGCCATGGTAAGGCTTGCTGGAACGAAGCGCCTGAAGCCTCTTCATCCTCTTGACCTCTATATCTTCTTCAACCTGAGGCGTTTCATCACCTGGACAAAGAAAACATAGCCCGAGCTAAAACCAAACTCGAAAACCAAAATACGAACAGTTCCTTTAAGTAAATTACCCGCAAAATCATCTTCCTCCTCAATATTTTCTAGCTGCAAGGGTTTTTGCCAAACGGGGTCGCTGTCGACGACGAGCACTCCGCCACCGGTCGATGGGGGCTTCGGCTTCTCTTTCTTCTTCTTCTTCTTAGCATTCTTCGGCTCATCGATGCCGGACTGGTATCTCTTCAGATATTCCTTGAGGGAGAGGGAAGAGGACGCAGCCATATATCCTTAAAGGCGGAGAAGTCCACGTGAATGGAAGCGCCGGCAATGATAAATCTTGTTGGAAGACAGATTTTCGAGATTTGGAGAAGCTAAAGAGCGCAATAGTAGAAGAGGTTTCCTTCGTCAATTGTTTCTGGTATGAGTGGAACGGAAGAAGAAGAAAGATGGGAGTTTCGGAGATGTTTGTACGTCGTGATATCGCCTTTTCCTTCCCAGCTATAATTATGGCTTGAAATCGCGAGCTTTCGTTTCCGAAGGCTATGGGTTTGGGCGGACGGACGTCGTCTAGGGTTTCGGGCAGGCGAGGGGAAGGGGAAGATGGTTTTGTGGCTTTAATTTAGCTTAATTGTTTAATAACTATTAATTAATTAATATGTTATCAAATTAAGCTTAGTCAAACAAATTCATATATTTATTTAATCCTTATTTAATAATAAAAAATACATATTAAATTAAATTATTGGAATACATTTTAATAATTATTAATTAGTTTAATACATAACTAATTGATTATTACTTAATGGATGCAAAGTTTTATTTAATATAATTAGTTCAATAAAACTGTTATTAATGGATAAATAATTCAACAAATATTTAATTATTGATTAGAATTACTATAAAAAAAAAATTTTAATTTAAACTTAATTAAATCTAATAATTATATTATTAATATGCAATTGTATGTACTAAAATATACGCTCAGTATCTTGACGAGCAACGGTGAAACTGAATGACATCAACAGTAAATAAATCCAGCTTTGCAGTTAACTGGAAGCCACTCATAACTCCTTTAAAGTAAATACAATTAAGGGCTTCTATATCAAGCATAAGAATGAAGTAGGAAGGGCGGGGAGCATACAAATTTCTTCGGAAAAAGCACGAGCATATTATTGGCCTTGAAGAACAAGTGTTGGCCTGAAGGAGAACATGTTCTCCAATGTAGCAACAAGTTTCTCAGAATTTACTTAATATCATACTAAATCCCCTCTGTCACCGTCTAGATTCATTCTTTAGTCGACCTATGAGCGATGGATTGTAAAACTATTTAGGGCTCATTTAGGACAGCTTATAAGTGCGTGCGGCATTTTCAAAACATCATCTAACGGTTCGGAAAATACGTTTCGTCAACTTATTCGAAAACGCAGTTGGATTTTAATACACTAAACGCAGATCGCGGAAAAAACCTCGCAGACCACCCGCAGGCCACGTTTTAAGATAAGTTATTTATTTAGATAAACACAAGCTGCCCTAAACAAGAGCAAGCATAAAAGTAGTGTTGATTTGTCATCTCTATACAAGGTTTTTTTCCTTTTTTAAGTTTTCGTCTCAAAGAATTGGAAGTAGTTAGGAATGAGGATCCTTGGTTTATCTCTGGAAAACTATTTATTTGTAAATAGTGGACTTTTGTATTTAGTCAAGTTAAAAAGGATTTTAAGTAAATAAACATATGGATTAAATTCCTTAATCTTCTTATTTCTTGTTAGTCATAAACAGGGATTTTTAAGATTATCAATAAGGGTGGCATTCCTCTGTATGTTGATCCTTGGACTAANATGTTGATCCTTGGACTACTCGTAGTTCTAGACTCACCTTCGCTAGATTTAGTATTCCAAATTCAATACATTTTATTTTACCGAAGTTTGTTACGATAGTTTTGATGTAATATTAAAGATTTAAGTGTTATACGTGCAAATACTAACATTTAGGTGTTAGATAAATAAATACATATGAGCCATGTGGTACNTTGGACTACTCGTAGTTCTAGACTCACCTTCGCTAGATTTAGTATTCCAAATTCAATACATTCTATTTTACCGAAGTTTGTTATGATAGTTTTGATGTAATATTAAAGATTTAAGTGTTATATGTGCAAATACTAACATTTAGGTGTTAGATAAATAAATACATATGAGCTATGGGGTATGTATGTAAATGGCCTTAATTATAAACAAGTAGGCTTGTGACTGACCTCAAACTCATGGAAACAAGCTTGAGCTCCATTAATTAATTAGGTCACAAGCCACTTATCGAGTCGAGCCAAACCCAACCCTCGAGTCAACTTGACTCACAAACGTCATTGTAACTCTTTAGAATAGTACACAAATATGACCAAACACCTTCAAATCAATGAAAATTACATAATTTAATTAAAGCTTGCAAACAAAAATATAATTATATCAATCACAAGTGACAACATCTTTTCATAGTAGACTCATTGAGCTTTTATTGATGATGGCAATATTAGTTTTATAATATGCTTACAATGATCAAAATGAGCTTCATTTATCTTCATAAACCTTTAATTTTAGTTATTAATATTAGTTAAAATTTTAATTAAGGGGCATTTACATACATACCACACAATTCATACATATTTACATATCTAAACACCTGAATTTTAATATTTACATATAAAGCAATCAAGTCTTTGACATCCCATTAAGAATAACAACATCACCTATAAAAAAATTAAGTACACCTGATCAAGCATAAGCTGTACACACCAAATTCAAACAAGTTTGTTCAGGTGCTAGATATGTAAATAAATAAATAAATAAAATTGTGGCATGCATGTAAATTTCCCTTATACTTAACATTCAAAACCTTTATTTTCATGATAAAACATTAACAAAAACATAAATGTTCAATTAACTTCGATTGGCTTCAAATATTAATATAATTAAGATTGGGAGTTCACCACCTTAAGTATCTATCTTGGCAAAAATTGAAACCTCATTTACATACAGCAATGATCAGCTTAACTTTCAAGTTCTGCATGGCTGCAGTTTCCCTTTCTGATTCTAGCCTTCTGGGAGGTGAGCAGAGCTTTAACTCTGGACTTCAGCTG
>JXCR01040160.1:0-12186 GCA_002079205.1 Phalaenopsis hybrid cultivar | reverse complement strand
TATATATATATATATATATATATATATATATATATATATATATATATATATATATATATATATGTTGAATTCAACAATGTCATTCAGTCATGTGAGGTAAATGAAAATAAAGAAATGGAGAAATGATTTCTACATAAGAGTTATATTCTCTCAATTGAACCGTAAATAATAGAGAAACCTCTCTTTAATAAATGCTCTTATTTTTATAGGGAATTTAGTACAACATGAATATTACATTTTAAAGCATATCTCGATGGGTCTGTGCTAGATTATTCTTAACATTCTATAAACAATTATTCATCTTCTAGTCATTTTTTTGGTTCAGTCGGCTTTAGTTGAGTGGGCTTGGCTAACTTGGCTTAACCTAGCTGGCCTTCTGAGTTGGTTTGGTGATCCACATGATATAGTCGTGCAAAATATATGAAGTTGACTCAGCTTTCAACGGTGCCAAAAACTTGATACGTTATTTTATGAATAAGAAATTTAAACAATTTATGTAGGGATTCTACGCAAGTATACATATCGTGATCAATCAATACAGGACATTCTGTTTAAACCCCAAATATCGATCCCACGAGGAAAGTTTAAATTTGAAGTGATAAATTAACTAGAAAATTCACAACAATAAAATAAAATTACTGTCACTAATTTTGAATATTTGATGTACTATAAGAACTAAATTATTAACTACTAGCAAAGCTAAAATGCAAAGTTTAAACAGTAACTACCAAATTAAGTTTATGTGATTAAGTTATCGAATATGAAAATACATCTTTCCCACTACAATGAGTTTTTGGTAAAATGAGATTAGATAAATCGTTTAAATATGTATTGTGCCAAATAGGAGCAATTTTAATTCTCTATTCTGATTCAGTGTTATAGAGAATCACTGGCTAATCTCAGGCTTATTCCCTAAATCTGTGGTTAGGCTGAGAAGATACTGACTCTCACTCCTGAGCTCCCACTTCTCTTCCCCTGAAGGCTAACGCTCTCTTTAATTCTTAAACACTAAAATCAAATTGTGGATTTTAGTCTGTCACCCTAAAATCTCCAATTCTAAGCCCAACAATGTATATTTCCCTATATATTTGCACTTAATTCCATGAACAAAATACTCTTCCATGGAATTAAATGTGATTCACTCTGTTATAGAACTCATACTCCATTTCCCGGATCATATGTTTCACAACATATTTTAACATTTCAATTGGTTAGATCGAAAAGTAAATTAAGAACGGAGTTGAAAAACTATCACAATTTATTTTATATTTTAAAATTGGCACATCTAATTTATCTCTTCATTTCACCATATCGTAGAGTAGGGAGAAAGATAAATAAAATTACTCAGACTTCATGAGAAAGATACAACAAAACACAAATTTAATATATAAAAAAAGTTCATACAACAATAATAAATAAATAACACTTATCTGAAACTCTTTCTCAAAACGAATCACTTGTAACCTCTCTTGGACTCTTCCTCTCTTTACAATGCTTTTGATTCTCTCTTAGAAGATGTAGGAAGCAGAAATCTCTCACTTCTCTCCCTCTCTAACAACTCTTAGAAAAGAATTCACACTTAAAATCACCACAAAAACTCAAATCTCTGAAGAAATAAATAACTAATGGACTCTATGTGGTTGGGGGGAGTGGAAGAGGGAGTTTTCTGATCAATTTTCGCCTAAAATAGAGCCTAATGTCAATTTTCCAATAGGTGCATCCAAAAACTCTTAAAAAAGCGTCCAAATTTGTCGAATCCTCTAAAAATAGGTCTTGCAATGATATTGGCACTGTAGGCATCAGTGGCCCATGAATTAATTTCGTGCTCTCAATCAAATGGCACCGTCGGTGCTGCTCCTGCCACCATTGGCGCTGAGTATATTCAAGCCTCAGTTCTGTAGGTATGCGCCGTCGGCGTCCATCTTGGCGCTATCGGCGTTGTTTATTTTCTCAAAAATGTCATTTTGACTGCAAATTCCATCCTTTTTTACTTCCATTTTTGTTTTAAGTCCTAAAAATCAAAAGCCTACGATAAAACGTGAAACATGCATTCCTTTAAAGCACAATATCACCACAAATGAGTATAAAATATAGGTCTAAATATGTATATATTTTTTGTGTATCAAAATTCCCCAAACATAAATGTTACTTGACCTCAAGTACCTTCTTTACTACATAAAAATATGACTCATGGCCAAGAATTTAACTTCTAGATATTTATATTTTAGTCCACTAAATATAATAGCATAACTTAAGAAAAATGTAAAATAACTCCAGTTAATACTAAAGGGTTAGGAATATCTAGCAGTCAAGTCTAAGATTTCTGATACTCTATTCTTTTCAAGGAAAATTACAAATTGTCATATTAAAGCCACATCGAATATACATATGAAAACAAAATTCATGAAACTTTATTAGGAAACATGTTAATACTTAAATATAAGTTTAGAGAATGTAGTCAAGTCTTCTTCTTTAAGTTGATTCAAGTGAAGCCAATTTTTGATTAGGCATCTCCTCAAGCTTCTCCTCACATCTTTTTCTACTTTTTCTTCTTCTTCTTCTTTTTTTTTTCTTTTCTTTTCATTCAGGACCATTTTCAATCATTTCTCTTTTTTTTCCTTCTTTTCTTTTTTTTATGTGAGGATTTCTATATATGGATAGCCTTTAATGATTTTGAACTTCACTATCCTCTTTTTTAAAGTTCAAAACTATTCACATTCTTTACTTAATACATTTATATCAGCTTAACAATTTTTCATAAAGTTTTATTCTTTTCTTCTTACATGAATCTCTTAAGATTTTTAATACTTCAAAAATACAAATTCCTTTACTTACAATAGAAAAACATAGTCTTATTCTCTCATACCAAATATATTAATTTCTAAAATTAACCTTTATTATTAAAAATTATTAAGTTTACTATATATTTAGAAACACAAATATAGTTATCTAAAGTCACCCTCTAATACCAAATGTCATGTTTACTTACAATTTAAAATTTTTGAAAATATAGTTAATTGAGGACAAATAAAATTAAGTTTCTTTCCTTAAAAAGGAATTTTTCTTTTCCCCTAAACTTAAATTTTTAAAAGATTTTGCATGAAAAACTTAAAAGATATAGGGTGAAAGAAAACATTTAATATATAAAGAAAAGACTTACCTGTTGAAGGTTCTGATATTAAAACTTAACTCTGAAATATTGCAGCTGCTAATATGAAAAGCTATAAGACTTAAAATATAAAATAACACATAATACATATAAAAATTTGCTGAGAAAGAATTTACTACAAATACATTCAACAAAGTACTAAAAACTAACAATAGTACTAAAATGATTTCCAATGTAAAAATAGTTTTACAATCTTATTGTTCACAATACAACATAAAATCTAAAATAAAGCAAAGTATCACACTCTAAAAACAAACATTAACAAAAAGAAAGGACAACCAACAATAAACTAAACAAAAGATCAAATTAAAACATCACCAGTCATCATCATCTTCTTCTTCTTCTACATCAATGTTTTGTTGTTGGTACGGAGTAACGACAGGGTGACTAGGAAACTGAACTTGGTGGTCACCCCTCGTATATCTAACCATCGCATCATCATAAGTAGCATCATACTCAAACTTTTGCCTTGTCAAATCATCATTATGTGCATTTCTAGCCTCCATATTTTCCATTATATTTTCCATCCTCAAGATATCTCCCTGTTGGAACATCAGTTGCTCCATAAGTCCCAAGAGAGTAGGGGTACTAGAAGTAGAAGGAATATCCCTACTCCTACTTCCAGATCTCCATCCAACATGAGATTCATAAATTTTAATATTTGCAGACCGAATAGGTTTTAGAGGTTCAATCCTCTCCTCATTCATTCCAAAGTCAACTCCTGCCTGGTCACATAGTGTGAAGATCAGAGCAGGGTCAGTAGTCTCAACCAAAGCAATAGAACAAGTGTTTCTATAAACAATTGAGCCTACATCTATCCTTCTCATCTGCTGGATATAGAAGTTCAAGATGGCTCTATCCTTTGTAACCTCGCTATAAAGATTTGTTGGTATCATTCTAACAAATAAGAGGTAAGTTTATGAAAGAGGTAAGTTTACCTTAACATTATTCTTCACCTTCCAAGCTCCTCTTCCATTAGTAAGAAAGGAAATAACTTCATCTAAGGCCTCATTTGTAGCAAAAAATTATTTGTACTGACATTTATATATATCCTCTAACTGATAAAATTTATTAATTCTTCTTAGAGTAAATTTCACTATTTTTTCTCAAATAAAAATGTAGTCCTAAGAAGTTCACTTAAAGTTGGCATAGAATTTCATCACTATACCAATAATAGCCAGAGTAGTAAAGTAACAAAAATTCTCCCACTGCGTAGCAAAGATTAATCTTTCGACTTCTCCACCCGAATTTTTATATGCTTGATCCAGAATTTATCTCTTAGTTGCAAGCAGACTACTAAAACAAATGTTATCTTTGTAGTTAACAAATTTTTTATCATTAAAATCCACTTTCCTCTTTCCTGCTCATTCTCAGTGCCATAGTAATCTAAGAAAAATTTTAAAAATCTAAATAAATTCCCAAAATTTTGAAAATCGTAATGTGGAACATTCTAAACTTAAATCTATTAAATAAGAGTTCTTCACCGAAGGATTTTCTCAAAAATCTTCCCAAGAATTTCAAAACTTTGGATCTCAGCAATATAAGATAAATCCTTGGTGGAAATCTAATGTTTTGAGTTCAAAGTGTAGCTCTTACCAAGAGAAGATGAAATCCAAACTTCTTTTGCCTTCAAATCGCCTCAAATCCAAGCACTAGTGAGCCCTAGGTGCACAAATCGGAGGTTGAAGGTAATCGAAGGGGTAAAAATGGTGTTTTTACTGTTCAAATCGCAGAATTTTAAAGGGTCTGGGCACTTTCAGGTCAAGGGCGTTGTCGGCGCCATTGCCAAAAATCTCATATTTTTAATTTTTACAATTTCAATTTACTCCAAATTCTAATTACTCTTTCTAAACACTAATATTCATCCTAAAATAATTTAAAAATAAGCATTTTCACAAACAACACCAAACTAACTTTTATATATGAAAATCCAAAACTTTTCAAACACATATTTCTAATCACACTCTAACATACATAAAGCAAACTAAGTTATAATTTAGCGTTGAAATCAAGCTACAACATAAGAATGCTGACACAAAACTATGCACACAATTAAAGTTAAAAGAGTTCTAAAGCAAAAAAAATCCAACACAATCACATTAAAAACATAATTACTTTAAACTAATAGAGAGTCCAACTTCTTCAATTATTCTGTTTCATCTTCAATACTTTCTCCTCTAATATCTCCCACAGACTGATAATAGATGTACAAATTGTAGAAGGGTCGGTATGGGAATTGATCAGTCAAAGTTTCATCGATCCATCCATTTTTCTTGAACATCTGCACCAAACCTGCTTTAATTATTCCAGTATGATCAAAGTTCTCCTTCATCCTCCAATCTAAGTGATAAAAAATGTAGTTAAGCTTTCTTATTGCATTCATAATACTCTGAAGTTCTCTTCTGATTTTCTTCATTTTCATCTCCAAAACTATTGACTTCCAACAGTATGTGGTATTAATGGTGTTGAAACATGTAATGAATGATCCAAGTTAATATCGAATGCTTCATTTCAATTCCCAATATAATTTTCATCAATAGGAATCATGGGCTCCCAGGGAAATAATACTTTCTCTCAACTTTCTTATGGCACTTGAGATTGACTGCAAAGTAAGAAAATTATAGAAAGATGCCCTAGTCCATATATAGGCCCATTCATAATAATACCTATAAAAGATTTAAAAATAATTGATCTCACATCAATGGGATTTTCCATTTGAATGCAATAGTTTAAAATTACACTTTCTTTTGTAACTCTACTAATGTTCATAGTAGGGAGTAATTTTGCCGAGATGAAGAAATATAATTGTTTAGATATTGGATTAAATAGTGAAATGGAGAAACTAACGTATCCCTCATCTCTAATTTCCCAATTATCATTTTCATCCGTCAGAAATTGGTATACATCTTGCATCATATCTCTCGTTAGGATAAAATTTGTATAATGACAGATTGACACTTTTTCTATTATATATAAATCATTAATTCGTGGTGGAGTAAATGATACAGCCTTAGCTCGAACGAAGACGGCTCCTTGGATAATTTCATGTAAGTTAGCATAAAATTCCTTTACCATTGGTACAACAACTGCAGCGGTAATGTAGCATAGAACTTCCCAACGCCTCTGTACTACGATTTTCTCAATTTGTGAACTTGGATTACTCAATCCATGATTGACAAAGCCTCTCTCCTTGATAAGTCTCTTCTTTGTGATGACTTTATCTTATAATCTCTACACGTCAAACCTGATAAACTTTCTTCTATTAAAAACTCCATACCATGTAGTACTTCTGAAATTGGAAGCCATGGATTACGAAATTTGGAAGTTTTTGGTCATCCAAGGCAGTTTTTAGGGCTTTACAAACACCTCTCGGTGGTTATTTAGGAGTGCAATCCTGCCAAAGTTTGTCAAATTTGTCCAGAACGCACGAAACTGCTTGGGACGCTATAGGCTCTATGGCTCGTATAGACGGGCGTCGTCGGCGTCAGTGGTCAATGTTGCATCGATTCTTTTTTTTTTGTTCTATTCAATTCCAAATTTTATTCCAATATCAATATTTATCTTATTTTATGATATATAGAATTGTGTAGGATTCAAAAACATTATTATTTTCTAATATAAAACACTTATTAAACAAAATAGTAAGATATTTAGATATATATATATATATATATATATATATGGGTGGGTTGCCTCCGACAAAAGCTCTTGGTTTAATGTTGTTAGCCCGACGTACTATTATTTAATCAGGATGACTCAACATCAAATTTTTTTTTAATTTCATCATGTGCCCTTCATAAAAATGCTTCAATTGATGCCCATTAACTTTAAATGTCTTTCTATTTTTATAATTTTTAATAACTATAGTTCCATAATGATAGACTTTAATCACCTTAAATGGTCCTAAGCATCTAGATTTCAGTTATCCTGGAAATAATCTCAATCTAGTAATATATAATAGAACTTGTTGTCCAGGTTCAAATTTCTTTTTCATAATCTTCTGATCACGCCATATTTTCATTTTCTTTTTATAAATTCTTTCATTATCATATGTTTCAATTCTTATCACCTCAAGTTCATTGAGTTGCAATAATTTTTTCTCACCAGCATCTTTTAGATTAAAATTAAATTCTTAAATAGTCCAAAATGCTTTATGCTCTAATTCTGCTGGTAAGTGACATGTTTTTCCAAAAATAAGTCTATTTGGGGACATTCAAATAGAAGTCTTATAGGTAGTTTTGTATGCCCATAGTGCAGTATCTAATGTAGAAGACCAATCTAATTTATAGGGATTTACAACTTTTTTTTAAAATTCGTTTTATTTCACGATTTGATATCTCTTCTAGACCGCTCGTTTGAGAATTATAAGTCGTAGAGAATCTATCCATAATATCATCTTTTTTAATCATTTTCTTGATTCTCTTGTTCTTAAAATGGGATCCTCCATCTGTAATAATCACTCTCGGCATTCCATATCTTGTAAAAATATTTTTATTTAAAAATTTTGAAGCATTCTGAGCATCACATTTAGGTACAGCAATTGCTTCAATCCATTTGGACATATAATCAACGACAAGTAATATATATAAATTTCCAAATAAAGACATAATTGGTCCCATCAAATTAAATCCCAAAACATAAATTATTTTAACTTCTAATGTGTAATTTAGTGGCATTTCATTTCATCTAGAAATATTTCCTACTCGCTGATATCAATCACATGTTTTAATATAATCATTAACATCACTAAAAGGAGTAAGCCAATCAAATCCAGATTGGAAAATTTTATGTACAATTCTATTTATTTCAAATTGTCCTCCAAATTCAGAATCATAAAATCTTTCAATTATTTGTTGAGTTTCTTCATAAGGCACACACCTTCTAATACTTAGATCTTTACACTATTTATATAAATAAGGTTCATCCCAAAAATAAAATTTTGAATCATAAATAAATTTCTTTAATTGTTGATTCTTAACATCTGGTGGTAGATATCACTCACAATATAATATATCGGCATACCACTATATATTCATTACATCAATATTATATAATTGTTCATCAGGAGAAATTTCCAAAATTAGTTAATATTTCTTGTTCTAGTCTAGACAAATGATCAGCTATTTGATAATCATTTCCCTTTCTATCAACTACCATAAAATCAAACTCTTGTAATAGAAGTATCCATCTAATTAATCTTAGTTGAGCATCCTTCTTTTGCATCATATATTTGATAGCAGAAAGATCTGTATGCAGTATGCATTTGACTCCAATTAAGTAAGGTCTAAACTTATCAAATCCATAAACTATAGCTAATAACTCTCTTTCAGTAGTAGTATAACTAATTTGAGCATCATTTAGAGTTTTACTAGCATAATATATTACTTTAAACACTTTGTTGTGTTTTTTTTCCTAAAACAGCTCCAATAGCATAATCACTAGCATCACACATTATTTTAAATAGTTTCTCCCAATCAGGTGGAATGATTATAGGTGCAGTGAATAATTTTTCTTTCAACGGTTCAAATGCTTTTATGCATTCTTCATTAAAATCAAATTTTGTATCTTTTTCTAAAATTTGGCATAATGGCTTAGTTATTTTTAAAAAAAATTTATATAATGCCTGTAGAAATTAGCATGTCCTAGAAAACTTCTTACCCTCTAATCGTAGTAGGAGGTGGTAATTTGTTAATAACTTGAATTGTTGCAGGATCTACTTCCATGCCATTTTCAGAAATTTTATGCCTAGTTACAATTTCTCCAACAATCATAAATTGACATTCTTCCCAATTTAGTACTAGGTTAATTTTTTTCGCATAATTCTAGAACTTCTTCTAAATTATTTAAACATATTTCAAATGAAGTCTAGAATACAGAAAAATCATTCATAAATATTTTCATTCCATGTTCAATTAAATTACTAAAAATTGACATTATACATCTTTGAAATGTCACAGATGCATTACATAGTCCAAAAGGCATTCTACGAAAAGTAAATATTCCATAAGTACTTGTAAATGTTGTTTTCTCTTGATCCTTATGAGCAATTGAAATTTGGTGATACCCGGTATATCCATCTAGAAAGCAGTAATATTTGCCTCTAGCCAATCTATCCAGCATTTGGTCTAGAAAGGGTAAAGGAATGTGATCTTTCCTGGTGGCCATGTAATTTTCTATAGTCTATACAAATTCACCAACCAGTAACTTGTCTTACTGGAATTAATTCATTTTTCTCATTTACTTCAACTATCACTCCTTTCTTTGGAACACATTGAATTGGGCTTACCCAAGCACTGTCTAAAATAGGATATATAATTTCAGCATCGAATCATTTTAAGATTTCTTTTTTAACAACTTCTTTCATTATTGGATTTAATCTCCTCTGAGGATCAGCTTTAGGTTCATACTTTTCATCTAATAGAATTATGTGCATACAAATTGACGTATTGATTCCTTTAATATCTGTTAAAGTCCATCCAAAAGCCTTTTTATATCTTTTCAACCATTCTATTAATTTTTTTTCTTTAATTTCAGTTAAATTAGAAGACACAATAACAAGCAATGTAGTTGAATCTTCTAAGAACACATACTTTAAATAGATTGGTAATGCTTTCAGTTCAAGTTTAGGTTGTTTAATACTTGAAGGAATAAGATTTTTATTATCATTTTCCAACAAATCTAAAGTTTTAAATTTGTCCGGAACATAATCTAAATTCTCTTTTTTTATTTCATTTTTAATCTCACAATACTCTTCTTGCCTTAATTTTTCTTCAAAAACTTCCTTAAATTGCTCATTATTCTAAAACATTCATTATCTCTTTCTATTACAGAATATTTCATAGCTTTTGCAATATTAAATGTTACTTCTTGATCATTGACTCTCATTATTAATTTGTCTTTTTGCACATCTATTATAGCTCTCCTTATTTCAAGAAATGGTCTCCTTAAAATAATAGGAATCTTTTATTTTCCTTCATATCTAATACTATAAAGTCTACAGGAAAAATAAATTTATCCACTTTCACTAATACATCTTCTATAACTCCTTTATGATAAGTTATTGATAGATCAGCTAACTGAAGAGTTATAGTAGTAGAGGAAATCTCTCCTAAATCTAAACGTTTAAAAATCAATAGAGACATAAGATTGATACTCACTCTTAAATCACCTAAGGCTTTTCCAAAAAAACTTTTCACCAATAGCACAAGGTATAGTAAAACTACCAGGATCTTTAAACTTTTCAGGAAGCTTTTTTTAAATAATAGCGCTACACTCTTCACTGAGTGCAAAGGTCTCATGATCAGAAAAATTCCTTTCAGTTTTTAGTATATTCTTCATGAATTTCACATAACTTGAAATTTGTTCCAGAGACTCAATGAAAGGAATATTTATTGTTAACTTTTTAAGGATTTTCAAAAACTTTGTAAATTGTTTATCTTTATTTTTCTGCTTCAATCATTGAGGAAACGGAGGTAGTGGTTTTTTTAAAGCAACTTGTATTGGTTCATTTTCATTGTGATCATTTTCAATCTCTTCCTTCTCCTCCTCAACTTTAGTTTCTCTTTGGATTCTTGTTTCTACTTCTTTTCCACTTTGTAATTAAATAACTTTAATTTGCTCCTAATTTTGGTCTTTTGGATTAACTTCCAAAGTACTTGGAAGAATTCCTGAAGGTCTGTTACTAAGTGCAGTAACAATATGTCCTATTGATTTTCAATATTTCTAGTAGTAGCCCCTTGATTTTGTATTTGATTACCCATGTTCACATTACTTCTTCCATTGTCAACTTCTTTTCCTTAACTTGTGGGTTAGGGTTAGAGTTAAATCTAGGAGGATAATAAGGTCGATTGTTAGGATTTCCTTGGTTGTTTGAATTTCCTGAGGGATTCACCGAATTGTTATATTTATTCCAACTAAAGTTAGGATGATTTTTCCATCAAGGGTTATAATAATTAGAATAGGGATTATTATTTTGATTATACATAACATTCAAAGTTTCATAAGATGATTGAGTATCAATTATCAATCATAGTGAATTTTCCTCTAATACTGGTGTATTTGAGAATAGTTCACTCCAATTTGATCAATCTTTTTCGATATAGCAACAAATTAAGATAGTAAAATAGATATTGCATCAGAATCATTAATACTAGCTACTTTTTTAGGACTTACACATTCAGAGGGCCATTGAAAATTGTTAGTAGCTATTTTCTTTATTAAGGAGTATGCTTCATCAAAAGGTTTTGACATTAATGATCCACCTGTAGCAGCATCTATAATACATCTAAGTGATCCTACTAATCCATTGTAAGAAGTTTGAATTATTAACCAATTTGGTAAAGCATGGTGGGGACATTTCCTAAGGAGATCTTTAAATCTTTTTGAGGCTTCATATATCGATTCCCCTTCAAACTGACAAAAAGATCTAATATCATTTCTAACCTTAGCAGTTTTCGAGGGTGGAAAATATTTAGCCAAAAATTTTTGTGGTAATTCTCTCCAAGTTATGATAGACCCAAGTGCTAATGAATTTAACCAAGCTTTATCTTTATCCCTTAATGAAAATGAAAAAAGTCTAGGTCTAACAACATCATTAGTCACTCCATCATATTTAAAAGTAGCACATATTTCAAGAAAACTAGTAAGATGTAATTTAGGATCTTCGGTAGGTGTTTAACCAAACTGATTATTTTGTATCATTTGGATAATAGCAGGTTTAAGCTCAAATAAACTAGCAACAACATTAGGATTTTGAATAGTCAAGTGAAGTTCATCTGTTGTAGGATTAGCATAATCTTTTAAAAGTCTTTATCAATTTTCATTTATTTGATTATCTAAGTTATTCGCCATTTCGTTCTTATTTTTAATCTATTTTTGTTGTTTTCGAATTTTTCTAATAGTACATTCTAATTCTGAATCGTAAGGTACTAAACTTTTAGGTCCAATATTTTGCATAAACAAATATAATAAGAAAAGAAAACTCTCTTAAAAATACTCTAAAGTATATATATATATAT
>JXCR01040158.1:253863-264100 GCA_002079205.1 Phalaenopsis hybrid cultivar | reverse complement strand
CACAATGAGTGGCGGCTGGCTTCTCTGGTGCTCTGCTGGGGTTTCGGCAAAATGGCTCTAGATGCTGTTGATGGCCTAATCCCAGCTGTCTTCCCAAGTTTCACTAGATTTCTCTCCTCTCATCACTAGTTTCTTCAAGTTTTTCTTTTCTCTAGTTCTTTACTTCATTCCGGGCTTCTATTTTTTCAAATTATTACTATTCCATTGCTTAGCTCCACTGTTGCTACTTTGTTTTTGTCTGGTTACTTGGGATTTGTCTTTACTGGTTCTTTTGCATAATCTACTCTTCCACCAGCTACTCCTTTGCCCAAAATCGATAGCTCCACTAGTTACCTTGACTCTTTGGTATTTTCAGTGCTGTGGGGGTTTTTTCAGTGATGAGTGACCCTAATGCTATGGATATTGCCACTAATATTCAGTGGGCTAAGGCCACATTTGCTGACATTGTTGGGAAAGGTTATGATAATATTCAAAATCCTGATGACTTGTTAAATTATTATTTTTCATTTATGTTTTATTTATTGTTGAAGATTTGTTGTTTTGTTCTTTGTTCATTGAAATTCTGAACCATCGCATGGTCCGCGACTTTCATCCATCACACAAAAAGGCAACTGACAAGAATGCATAATTTGAGAGAAATTTCCATTAATTTGCTCAAAAAAAGGATGTCATAAATCAGACATAGGCTAACGCCTCAAAAGGTACATTATATAATCCATGTCGAAATTCATTGAGAATCATTTCATACAATAAGTACATCATAGACTGAATACATCAGATACATGTCATGATGTTAGAAGAAAGAAAGTGAACCCTCTGTACCAGGTATGTTGAGCTCCTGATCAAGCAGACCTTCTAAGTCATGCTCTAGAATAAGAGTTCCCTTCGCATGTACTTAGATGTACAACCTTCTCACAGCTCATATAGAAATAATTCCTCCAATTCTGGGTCCTGTTGGAATTCATACGGTATTTTACTGTCATCCATTTTGTGGAATGTTACAAACACCCTACGGTGTCGTACCACTGGAATGCAGTGCTTGGCAATTTCTGCACCATTGCCCTTCAGGACAAGTACTGAACCAACTAGAAGAGGAATCTCCACAGCCCTCTGAATTCACCAGGGCCGACTATATCGATTTTTTTCCAAATAGAATATTGCTTTTACTCATGAACGAGACAGTGCAGAAAGGCCTCACAAAATCTTGATGATCGATGTGTGGGGGAATGCAATCACTTTCTTCATAAATGTTAATGATGTAACTATTGGGAATTCAAGTAGCGGGTAGAATATTCCACTTGACCATTCTCTTGATCATCTATTTTATTATTGGTGGCAACAGATCCACTTGGTTGTATCTGAGGATCTCAGGTGGATTCCCCTGTCTGTCATTCGTGAAGTTATAATAACAGCCGCATTGGATGGTTATTCTTCCCTTTCCCCTCATCCATTTCTTCGGCTCAGAATATGTCCTCTCCATGAGAAGGCCCGCTTAACCTCTGTCTCTTAAATCAAAGATGCAATCCAGAATGCTTCTTTCATCAGTTTCAAAGAAAACCCTGGTATATAGCTCCAGCCCTCCAATATGTTGACAAATTTTTCCTTAACTTCTTCATAGAACTCAAATTCTCTTTTATTTACTCTGCTTATCTTGTAGTATTCTACCATACCAGGAGTTGGCCGCTGCTACGGGCGTTCTGTCATTCGGGCCTCGGCGGGAACCCAAATGGGTGTTGGTCGACCTGGAATATGAGATTCAACCTCTAGTGGGATGTATGACCCTGGGCTCCATGGTGCGTGTTGATCTGTCCTCTGTGAGACATATGTTTCTTTTATTGTGAAGTCTGAAGTCTGAGACTCGTTGGTGCTTGAAGTGTATTTTTCTAATGTACTGAAATACTGTAGATGCAGAACGTTACAATCCGCGCATTCTACAAATGCGCTCGTGACTCCCAACTGGTACCTCAACGTTGCATGTTGGGCAACCCCTGCATAAAATATCTGGAATTGGGAGCACATCTGATTCTATCACAAATCCTGACACTTCATCTGTAGTGGGCAGGTTGGCAGAAGTTTCTCTTAGATCCGGGTCGTAAATATGTCCCTCGGAAATGGGGGTAAGAAAACTGTTTACGTCTCTCTGGCAATTGTGTTCATGTCGCAGAAAGGCTCTTTATTTCTTTCAGCTAGCATTTCTGCGTTGTGTTCTGCGGAGCGGAGAATTTGGTAGTCGTTCATTATGGGCGGCTATCAGGTCCCTTGCTGAGGTAGCTACCATGGAGGGCAGACGGCTGGGCCCCTCCATCGAATCTCATTCTGCTATCATGTTCTTACCTTTGCGTGACACATTGTCATGGTGGTCACCCTCAATAGTGAAGGCAGTCCCTCCTTTTCTTTACTGCTGACTACATCCATTAGAGTACCCTCGTAGTCCATATCAACTTGGTTGAAATCCACGTTGAAATCTATGACACCTCCTTGCGGGGCCATCTCTTCATTCAGTGCAAGGTTTCAACCATCCTAGAAGGCAAAGATCAGCCTCTGTCTTAACATTTTTCTGAAGACAACAGGAAAAATGTCAGTGGGCCGAAGCTTGGCATGAATAAGAACAAAACAAAGTATTTATTAAAGAAATTTTTAGTTTGTTTTGGTGAAGAGGATTATTCATTTTATGTGTGAGTTTTGTTTAATTTAGTGGAATATTTAAATTCAAAAGTAGAAAAGAGAACATGTGAAGTTCAAAAAAAAATTTCTCACAATTTTCATTAGAACGAGGTTAATTACAAAATTTGGACCCGGTCATGGATATTTGGCCACATAGATAACCATAAAACAAACAAATTTTCAAAGTTTCAAAGAAATCAGGGGCAAGCGACATTGAGTGGCATTAGGTTACATAATAGGTTTTCAAGTATCGTCCATTTATCGGTAACATGGGTCTTTCACCCCGAAAGTCCACTAACTGGTAAGCTCCTCCTGTATAGACCTTCTCAATGAAAAATGATCCCTCCCAAGTTGGCTCGAATTTTCCACATATTTTACGGCAGCAAGAATAGGTCTTTTGAGCACAAGTATGAGGTCACCAACTTTGAATGTCCTTGGGCGGACCAATTTGTCACGGGCTTGTACCATCTTCGCTTGGTAGTGCTCCAAATGTTGTTGGGCTTCTAGTCATTTTCCCTCCCCAGTTCTTCAATTCTGAGTTTTGTGCTTTCTTCTGTTGTGAGTTGGTTGGAAACGGCGACTCTGAGAGATGGTGTCTGAATTTCTAGCGGTAGCACGGCCTCGATCCCATAAACGAGCATATAGGGTGTTTACTGAGTGGGAGTCCTGAAAGTCATCTGGTAGGCCCACAAGGCTTTTAATAGTTTGTTATGCCAATCCCTTTTATTTTTATCCAGTGTTTTCTTCAAAACCTGTACCAGTGTCTTATTGAAAGCTTCAGCCAGATCATTTGCTCTTGGATAGTAAATTGTAGAGTATCTCCATTCTATCTCATGTCTTCTGACAAAATTGTTGATCTTGGTACTTTTGAAAGTTGTCCTATTATCATATATTATTCTTCACGGTACTCTAAAATGGTAGACGATTTGTCTTTTAAAAAATTGAAGGGCGTGTTGCGCTGTAACCTCACATAACGGTACTACCTCTGCCCATTTGGAGAAGTAATCTATAGCGATAAGTATAATTTGTGTCCCTTGGAAGATGGAGGGTCTATCAGACCTATTATGTTTGTGCCCCAACACTTGAATGGTCACGAGGAAACAGTAGGGTGTAGCACATTCGGAGGCTGGTGTAAGACAGCCCCATGCACTTAGCATTGGTGACATCTTTTGGCTATATCCTCGCAATCAGACAGCATTGCTGGCCAATAATATCTAAGTCTTTTGATCTTCATTTTCATTTTTGGCCCTGACTGGTGAGCACCACACAATCCGGCATGTACTTCTTTGACAATATTCTATGCCTCAACTCTGCTCAAACACCATAGCCACATTCGGTCGAACGATCTTCTGTAAAGAACATTTCCCACCAGGGCGTAAGACATAGCCCTTCTTGTGACGTGGTGCGCCTCAGACTTGTCTTCTGGAAGCTTTCCAGTATGCAAATATTCTATTAATGGCATGCGCCAATCTTCATTGATGTCTGCAATTATATTTATTGTTTCTTATTTTCCAAGCTTGTGTAGAGTTTCGAAGTTGTTTCGAGACAAGACTCGTCTTCCTTGAATCGTGACTTCGATGGAATCCTTCGGGGTACACGCCATTTTCTTAGCAAGTTTTCCTAGAGCGTCGGCATGGGCATTATCTCCTTGAGGAATCCGTAGAAAGTCATTCCAGGAATATGCTCTAAGAGCTTCATCGTGTATTGATGGTACTCTGCTAGTCTTGGTTTCAGAATTATGTATTGTCCGGCGACCTGCTGAATGACAAGTTGAGAGTCACAATAAATGGAAATGTTTGTTATATCCATTGAAATTGTTAATTCCAATCCGGTGATTAAAGCTTCATATTCTGCTTCATTGTTGGTTCACGGCTCTGTCAGGTGGTATGAGAACCTCAACATACCTTTATATGGCGTAATAATGATCAAACCGATCTCTGCTTTGCCTGGTATAGCTGTGTCTGATCCTTTGTCTTTCCTGGCCAACAAAGCGCCATCGAAGTACATTTCTCAGTGTTGCGCACTAGAGAATTCCATTTGTAGAATTTGCTCGTCAGGTAACTTATCGTTGAGAGAGGACCCAGCTGGCAGTGGGTGTGCAGCGAGAAAGTCTGCTAGTATATATCCCTTAATAGCACGAAGGGGCACAAAAGTTATATCAAATTGCAATAAGATCATTGACCATCTTGCTAAACATCCGGAGAGTGTTGGTCGGGCCATCAAATATTGCAATGGATTAACTTTCAAAATCAAGGTAATCTTATGAGAAAACATGTAATGTCTAAGCTTTTGAGCAGCAAAAATTAACGCCAAACAACGGTTCTCAATAGGTGGGTACCTTACCTCCGTCGGTATTAGATGACCACTCAAGTAGTAGGGTGCATTTTCTTTGCCCTCATCATTGACTTGGGCTAAGAGGGCTCCGAGAGAGTCATCCAAAGTCGTGGTATAAAGTATCAATAGTTTCCCTAGGATAGGGGCTGCCAAAACAGGAGGTGTCATCAAATATTGTTTGACGTCCTCAAAGGCCCGCTGGCATTTCTCTTCCCAAATAAATTTAGCGTCCTTTTTAATTAATGCCGAGAAAGGCTGACACCTACCTGAGAGATTAGAAATAAAGTGTCTCAGATATGCTAACTTCCCCTGGATTTTGAATATAGCTGTTTCAAGGTTTTAGAGGGAGGCATTTCCATGATAGCTTTAACCTTATCTCGGTCGATCTCGATTCCCTGAAGAGGGACAATGAATCCTAGAAATTTCTCGGAGGTAAAGCCAAAGGCGCACTTTAAGGGATTCATTTTGAGATTGTATTGTCGTAATCGTTCGAACATGATCCTTAAATTGTACAAATGGTCTATTTTCATTTACTTTTGATGACCAAATCTTCCACGTAACATTCTACTTGATTGTGAATGAGGTCGTCAAAAATCATCGTCATTGCACGCTGATATGTTGCTTCGACATTCTTTAGGCCGAACGACATCACTGTGTAGCAGAAAATTTCAATCAGTGTTATGAAAGCTGTAAGTGTTGCATCCTCGGGAGCCATATTGATTTGGTTGTATCCCGATGATCCATTAAAATTTCATGTGTTGAAGCGATATCCACCATCATCTCTAGTATAGGTAGTTGAAACTCGTCTTTTGGACATGCTTTATTTAAATCCCTGAAGTCGACACAAATGTGGATCTGTCCATTTTTCTTTTTAACAGATACAATATTGGCTAACCACGTGAGGTATTGCTCTTCTTTAAAAAAGTTGGCGTCTATCAACATTTTCACTTCGGCGATGACTTGTTGTTCTATTTCAAGGCGCATTCTCCTGGGAGCCTATTTTACTGGGGTTATATTCTTGTCCACCCCGAGTTTATGGACCGCAACCTTTGCTGACAGTCCTGGCATTTCATCGTAGCTCCATGTAAAGTAATCTTTGAATTTTGTTAATAGTTTGACAAATTCTGTAGATTCTTTGTCATCAAGTGGAGAACTTATAAATGTAGGTCGATGCCGTTCTTCAATCCCGAGGTTAATCTCTTTCAATTCATCGATAGTAGATTTAATTTCTTCCTCAAATTCTAACGGAGCATCTTCTATTGATTGATCAGTAGAGTCATCCTCTACATCGAGACAATCCTCTTCTGACTCACTAGTAACAACCATGCAAAATTCAGAATCATCGACTGATCCAACTATACCAAATCCGAGACCTTCTTTTAAATTGGGAGTTCGACTTTTAGTATTCCATTGTTTTTCAAAAAGTTGAAATTTATCTTTTTGGATTTGATTTGGTAAGTGTCCCTGTTGAATTAACTTTTGAACACAAGGCGAGAAATAACCAAAAGGCAATTTCATTAATTCATTAGAATCAACATCCAAATTTACATGTTTTTTAAGCTCAGTAGAGGTAGAAGCATGATAAAATTTAATTGGCTTCGAACCAATACTACAAACTTCCTTGACCTCTAAACTCTCGACCTTTTGCAAGAGAATCGGAGTAAGGGTCATAGTATTCACATAGTGTTTTATCTGATCTTCATTATTTCATATTCATTCTTCTCTGTATCTTCTAGGGATATCTCGTACTGAGGTTTCTTCTGCTTTGTCATCATTCTTTCATCTTTAGAACTGTCTTCATCACCAATGTTGAACAATTAAATTGATATTTCCTCGTCGGCATCCCTGGCCTCGACCCGGGTGCGTGAACTAGAAGAACCTCCACCAACTCGTTGTAAGGGAGTGGTAGAAGATTGTTGAAGCGGAGTTGTATGGCCTCCTTTTTGTGATTCTACTAAATTTTCATCTTTGTTTGTCAAAATCTCACGCGAGAAGATAGTTTTCTTTGGAGGGGTGTAGTAGGCAGCATCTTCACGGATACCAACTTCATGCACTGAAAATGGTTGTAGGTCTCCCTTATCTTGACCATCTTTGTGGTATTTGATGCACTGGTGTAGAGATGATGGAACCATATTGTGCTCTTGAATCCATGGTCGACCCAATAGAGCGTTAAAAGAGGTCTCAGCGTTGATGATATGAAATTTAGAGGTTGTTACGAGTTCTTCAACCTTCATAAGTAATGTAATTGATCCAAGGGCTCTTTCTCCCTTTTGGTTGAATCCTCTTAACATCATTTTATCGGACGTAAGCTCTTAAGCTTTAATATCCAAATAGGCCAATGTCCGTAGGCTCATCAAGTTAAGAGATGCTCTAGGATCCACTAATACTCTGGACAACACAAATCTGTCGATGTTGACGGAGATGTAGAGCGGACGGTTGTGGTCAGCGGTACCGAGCAGCAAGTCTTCAGCTGTGAAGGTTACCCCTGACTATTCTCTCAATGAGCAAACTTCATCTGAGGATGTGCTAGCCAAATGAGCTAAGCAAATTTCTGGATCAAACAAAGTTGTAACCAGAGACTCTCTCATCTCCTTTGACATGATCAGAGTGTCGTAGATGCTTAGTCGGGCAGGCAACTTCCTAAGATGAGCTAGCACGTTGTAGTCTACTTTGCATGATCCTCCTATTTTATCTTGATCATGTGGTTCTTCCACTGGTGGAGGTGGGGGTATTTCTTCTCAAGTCATTTTTTTTTCCTTTGTCTGTTGGAGCTATTCTTGGTGGTAACACTTTTCCGCTCCTTAAGTTAACTTCTGTGATTTCTTCTTCTTGAGCTGTCATTATTGAATCTTCCAGTGTCTTTTCTTATCCGTCAGAAAGATCTATGTTGATGGCGAATGGTGTACCATGATGCTCGAGAATTAGCTCTTCGTTATCGGTGTTGTCGTAGGCGATATCATTGAGTTCTTCTTTGGCCTTGACAATGAGTTTATCATACTCGAGTATGATTTGATGATCATTTTGGGGATCGAGATTGCAACTAGATTGGTCATAATCAGTTACGTTATCACAAAAAAAAGGCAAAGCATAGCTGAAATCACAAGTATTATATTTATAAGACCTCAGAGGGACAAAAAGATAATTATACAAAGTCAAGGGTTCGAGCATTTTCTTCCCCAAATCTGAGACAACCAATCTAGTAGAGGCAGTCCCTATCCTACCCCCCGTGCTATCAATCTTGGCAGTGACACTTTTCTTCTTCTTGCTCTTTGTCCTTAACAATGAGTGATTTCCTGATGAAACCTTCATCTCAGGCTCGGTATGTTGCGGATTCTGAATGGAAGCTTATTTTGATGCAGACTGTATCTTGTTCAATATCTTCTGGGACGATCTGCTCCAGACCTCCTTCCATTCTTCTTCAGTGTTCGTAGAAGTTTGTTTTGATGAATCCTGTATTTGATTAAGGACCCTCTTGAGTTCATCACAAGTCGTACTAAATCCATCTACTCCAGCATACGGATCAATGGAGGAGATTGACTCAGCTGAAATTATGTTTATGGAACCTTTTTCAGTTCTCTCAAATACTCCTTCGGGATTGTTATATTATCTTCCTTAAGGTTCTTCTTGAGCCAGTCCTTAAAGAAGAAACACTTGTCTATAGTGTGCCCAAGCAACAGACGATATGTGCAATAATTTGGTTCATTCTTCTTATCCACCTCTTCGGGTTTCTTTGGATCAGGTAGTTTGCATTCTGGTTTCTTCATCAGGCTTTTAAATATTTTAGGTACAACTTCATCCTTGAAGGAATACACAACTTTTTGTCGCTCTAACAGGGATATTCCTTTACCATTGTTTGAGGTGACCTCTCCTGAGGCGGCTGTTGGTTGGATTGACTGCTCTATTTCTGAGAGTACTGTGACAAAGATTGGTGATGCTCTTCTGCATATATCTTTATCGGCTGCTTCCCTTTGTCGACAGTTGCGACTACTCCTGATTTCTTTTCGAACACCCTAGTTACCTTAGCCTTTTCATATAACTCCATGTGCTTCCTTTCTTCTTGAAGACTGTTGGCTTTATTGAGTAGCTTCTCGAAAGATTTGATGGTGAGTCCCTTAAGTATGAAAGCTACTGGACCATGAATGCTTTTGAGTAGAGTCTCAATTGCTTGATGTTCCTGTAGCTAGGGTTCACATTTCATGCTAAGGTTTCTCCACCTCAAAATATAGTCTGCCAAAGTTTCATTGGGCTTTTGCTTCTCCATCATGAGCTCTCCAATAGACACATGATGCTGCGTCCCGGCAAATCTTTTCACTAACAACTGTTCCAACTCAGAAAATATTTTAACTGACCCGTTGGGCAAGTCAGCGTACTAGTCGAAAGCAATCTCTAACAAGCTGCTGATGAACTGCTGACAGAGTAGAGCTTTATTATTCCTTTTGTTACCACAACTGGCTCGAAAATGTGTTATGTGCTGTCTGGGATTTCCAGTCCCGTCGAATATTTTGAAGTTTGGGGCCACAAAACCTTTGGGGAAAGGTACGGCATCGAACTCCTTCGGGTAAGGTTTATCATTCAAAATTGATGCACCACCCTTGGATTGGGCTAAGGCATCTGTTGACCTTCACTTTTGTTGGGTCTAAGAAACTTCTTTAGTAGCCTAGGTCTAGCCATAGGACTTTCCTATTGACTAGTCTTAGAAGATCCAGCACACCACACCTATTGGGGGTCCATTTGTTGACCTCACTTTTGGTTGAGGTCTCGAAACTTCTTCAGTAGCCTAGGTCTAGCCATAGGACTTTCCTATTGACTAGTCTTAGAAAATTAAAAAAAAGGTACCCCCATAATTAGAAATTCAAAACTCTCATATTTACTCAACATGAAATTCCACATATTGATCTTAACATCTAGCATTTAGTAGGTAAGATCATTATAAAAGAATTCAAGAAGAATCCCTATAGGATTACTTGGCTTTAGGGCGACCCTGGGTGTTGACTTGGAACTAGGGTACACCATATCCCCACAATACATTAATCCATGGTTCATTTAGAATGGGTATCTATCCAATTCTATTTGAAAAGCCTAACTTAGTCTTTTGCCCCTAGGCACCTCCAAATTACCTAACTGCCCTCGGGACCCAAATTTGGCTAATATTCCCAAATTTTGCCAAAATACCCAAAATTGATCAAAACCCATTTCAAACACCTTGGATACATCCAAATTTGTCAAAATTTCTAAAAAT
>JXCR01040158.1:200956-248390 GCA_002079205.1 Phalaenopsis hybrid cultivar | reverse complement strand
ATGGAGTCAGTTTGACTTCATCTTTTTCAAAACTAAAATTTTTTTTAATGTCCTTCCGAAGTGGGCAACGGGATTTCAATTCTGATGACCGACAGCTTCTTACGGGCAAACCCCACACCAAAAATAGTGCCGACAGCATCCCACACTTGTTCAACCATTTGCTTGATTTCCTTTTCTAGCATGGTACCTGATAGAAAATCTTTCTTTGGTTGTTCATCTTTGTCTGCTGAAGTAGCCTCTCTTCTTTCATCCGTGTTGTGTATGATTTCTGGCTGATTAATCTCTAGAGAAGCTAATCTCGGTGCTTGTGATTGCCCCTGAATGGTGGCCATGGCGGTCATAGCTGCAACCATCTCTTCTATTCTTTTCTCCAGTATACTGACTTGCTCATCTCTTAGGAGGATAACCCTACGCAACTCATTTATGGCGTTCTCTTCGGTGTGCGGTTGAGCCTCACGCACAGACGTGGTAGCTCTAGTTTTGATCACATGGACGCCCATGAAATCCTCCTCCAGGTGATCATTGTAATTAAAATCTTCATTGTCACTATTGACGAAAATTTGTGCTTTCGAGCTAATTCAGAAATCTCAATCCTGAGCTTCTCAACTTTCTCCTCAATTATTAATTCATTGATTGCTTTAAGATCTGGAGGACCTTGATAGACTTCCTCTACTCGTTCCTCCATATCACTGGTTATTGTCGCGACGATATCAGATATTTCAGGCACTGATTTTACTTCATTTCTTACAGGTTCACTGAACTTGTACCGGTGCAGCGACCTTGGGTACCCACACCCTCTTCTTCTTTGACAATGATGTCTCAGGACGGGATGTATTAGTAAAGACATCGGTATGTCGAGGGAAGGTATGCTCCCCATGGTGTAGACCGACTACAGTGTCAGGTAATCGCTTTTTCTTTATCTGTGGGATTACAGGAATGACGGGTAAGATCTTCTGACCCAGTCTCAAATTAACCGGTCAACGGCCTGTGGTCCTGGCGGCAGTATAATCAGTAGTAATCACTGCGGTATCAACTTTGTTCTCTAAGCAGAGCCAAACGGGAATTCGAGTAGGCGGTGCTCCAATTGTCTTACGGAATTGTCTGACATATTTGATGCTTTTCAAAATTTCCCTCTTCATGGAAGGGGAAATTGCATCTCCCACTTGTTTAAGTAACTCGCTAACTGAACATCCTTCTTTGGTAGCAAGCCTTCTGAAAACTGCACTAACTCGGGTGATAGTAATGAACTTATTTCCCTTCTTACCATGTCCATGAAGTGATGATAATGCGACAGCTATCCTCAGGACACTCTCATATCCATCAGTATCTGTCAGAGGATGGAATCTACTCCCTCGCAGGAGTGGATAAATTTTCGGTAACACTTCTTCCACTTGATGAGGGTCTAGTGCAAGCACTGAAAATAGAGGTTGATATGTAGATCGGGCGGGTCTTAATTTACAAATTTTTTTAACATCTTTGTTTAAAAAGGTGTAAAATTTAATTAATATAAGAAAATTTCAAATTGTGTGCAGTACAACACGGTTTGGTTTAATTTGTGAAATAGCATACCAAATTTGGAAGGGAGATGTGAAATATTTTAGGACCTAGTGCGGGACCCAACTAGTGGTAGAAAATGCTCAAGTGGAATTAGTCCACCGACACACCTATTGGGGATCCAACCCCATATAAAAATTTAAACAGTCTTTAATGGCCTTTTGAACCCCTCTGTTCAAAGATGGTTGAACAGCTAGTCTTGAAGTCCAAGGAGTTGACCATACCTTCCCAAGACAGAAATGGGTAAAGTATGTCAATAGAAGAAGGGTAATTTTGTCCAAGAGGGACATGGACACATTACCGATGTGTGAAAATAATATTTCTTGATTTGAATGGAGAGAAAAACACATCCCCAGCGGAGTCACCAGAAGCTGTGGGCGCTATTTTTGGTTGGAGTTACCCGTAAAAAGCTGTCGGTCACCGGAATCGAAATCCCATCGTCCGCTTTTGGAAGGATGTTTTAATTTAAATATATATTTAGTTTTAGAAAAATATGAAATCAAACTGGCTCCATATTTTTTATAGTTTAAATGAAAGAGCACGGTACCTCAAATCCTGCATCTATCCCGAAGGATAAACATAAGACTTGAGGATGAGGCTCAATCAAATAAACTAAGGAAAGTATGACATTCGTCGGGTCTGCAAAATCGTTTGTATTTGCCCACAAGTTCTTCTATTTAATATAAAGCATTAAATAGGGTTTATATTAAGACGGGTTCGGACATGCTTCCTATAAGGGCAAGCCCCTATAATTAATTACATCTTAAATGACCAAGGTTATCTAAGAAGACTCTTGATAAAAATCAAGAAATATTATCTTCAAGGAGTTTCAAATGATAGGATTTTTCAATGAGATCGGACGTAGAAGTGTGAAAGGGGATTGGTCAAATTTGGAATATTTTATTGTAGAATCCAAAGGAGGAAGAACTAGGGGATGTCATGGATCCAGAGAAGAACCTCGGTGACTTCCCAAGCTATCCTAATATTTGGCTTTAATTTTGAAGAGAAATATTTAGGTGTTTCATCCTGCCAATTTAATTATTTAGGTCTTACATTTGTGTGAAATGATAACACAAATAGCCTGGAAAATGTGAGGATTTAGGTCGTGACAAACGACAACCTCGGAATCCTAAGACCAGTTAGTGCTTATATTGTATAACAGGGTTATACAAAGACTTAAAGATAAGATGAGGATTTACGTTGCATAAGCAAGCAACCTCAAAGTCCTATGGCTTTGTAGTTTAAGTCTAAGGTAGGAAGATTGGTTTAGTTAGAGAAGACAGGTTTTGTTGTTGAAGATGGACGTTCTGTCCACCATGCAAGCTCCAAGTTCCTCACTGCAACGAGTTTTAGTTTTCTTGGGTGTCAAGTTATAATATCAAATCAGGTGGCCCTATGTTGAAGTTCTTTAAATTTTATGATGGCATTTTAAAACTGATTAGAGCGACACCGGTTATGATCCTACGGTTCCCTTGTTCCGGTATCATTATTTTCTATTGGATTCTCTTAGTTCAAATGAACTTACTAAACTCAACCTAATGAGTTCCATAATTTCATTTAGCCCATGGGAAGCCTCGTTAGCAACCATAGGTTACCTCCTTCGAGGAGTTTCCGATCATCCGATAGAGACGTCTTGATTTAGTTGAAGTTATAGTTTTGTGTGATGTTTGTGATTAAATTTTGAGTTGTTTTATATTTTGAATGTTGTAGGGGTGAATTTTGTCTTGGTTGATTTTAGTTTTGGTTTCGGTTTTGGTTTTGGTTAATATGCAAATTTATGTTTTTTTCATACATGCAAGTATAAAAAGAAACAACGTAAGCATAAAGCATTTAAGGAAAAGGGAACAAGAAAGACGGTGCTATAAACTGTAAAAGCGTACCTGTCAAGTCTTCTCGTTCCACCACCCGAAACTCAAAATGCATGTGAGGGCATTTATGAAGAGAAGGAAAAGTAAAAGTTCTGGTGGTTTTCCTAACCCTATGTCATATTTTGGTGAGTCCTTAAAAGTTTAATTAATGATGATTTCATTGAGCAAAGTATATTAAGTTTTATAAGCCTCTGAGGTATCCAGTAAGTTAGGAGGAGGAAGCAGGTTCATGCCTCCCTCTCAACAAATGATGAAAAGCCTCGAGTCCATTTAAACTTATTATGTTGCTTAATGGTTCATCCTGAAAATACCTTTATTACTCGGTGAGCATTGATGTCTCAATTATCCCTGAGAATAGGGTAATTATCACCTATCATTTAATTTGAAAATTATGTGGGTGAAGACCCTTAAAGAGGCAAGTTAGTGTAATTTGAACACTTAGCCAAATTTTTAATCCTAATTGGGCTTAGTGGTGCTTCAAGGATGTTTGATTTAATTATGTTTATTTATCTTTAATCCTAATTCGGCTTAGTGGTGTTTCAAGGATGTTTGATTATGTTATGTTTATTTCTCTAATTCTAATTGGGCTTAGTGGTGTTTCAAGGATGTTTGATATAATTATGTTTATTTCTCTAATTTTAGTCAATTTTGATTTAGCCTAAGTCACCACTAAGCCCTTAAGACCTAGGTGAGTGTCTTAGTAATTGGGCTTAGTGGTGTTCCAAGGATGTTTGATATAATTATGTTTATTTCTCTAATCCTTGTTTAATTATTTTGTTTAGCCTAAGTCACCACTAAGCCCTTAAGACCTAGGTGAGTGTCTTAATTAGTTTCGAAAATGTTAAGCTTTAAGTGGTCATGATTCATAATTTGGATTTTTATTTGAAAATCAAAATAGGGGTATTAAATTGATTAATTATTGACTTCAAAAGTCATACCCCTAAGTCCAGGATCATTTAATTTTAATAAACTTCCAAATTTTAATAATTTAGAAATTTATTAACTTATCCTTTTAATGAGGAAAGTAAGATTGGTTTATACCAATTAACCCCTTATGTTTCAAGCATCAATAAATTGATTAAGATCAGAGGTTACCCATTTCCCTCCTTGACCTAAGCCTAAATGTTAATTAAGGCTAAATTCCCAAAATTACACATTTGCCCCTAAGGCTCTAACACTTCATAATTTGTTAAATTCAATTCAAATGACTTTGAAATTTTTATCCTACCTTATTCATGGGTCAATTAAGACATCATAGGAGAAAAAGTGATTTTTACAGATTTTAATTTAATTTATATAATTATTTTCATGCAAAAATAGGATTTTTCAAAGAAAATTCCTAACTTGACCAAGGTAAATCCTAATCCCTTGAATTTTTTAATGGAGGTATACCTAGACAAGAGAACCCAAAGGAGCAAATTTTATAATTCTCTGATTTTACTTTGATTTATTGGAATTATTTTAGTGAAAAACTCATTTTTAGCCTTTAAAAATTATTTTTAAGCTTTGAAATTCAATATCTTTATTTAGAAAATCAGGAAAAATATTCTAATTGTTCCTAAGTAATTAGGAAGCAATTTAGAACATTTCCATGAGTTTTTTTATTTTTGTGCTTTTTATGAATTTTTAATTATTTTAAATATTTAAAATAGGCTAAAAAATCAAGTTTTTATCATAAATTTATTTTATTTTTTGAAAATACCCCTGATCAAAGAGAACTCAAAAAAACTAAATTTTATAATTTTTTGAGTTGTATTATGATTTTTAAAAATCATTTAAATGCCAAAAGTGGTATTTATCTTTAAAAATTAAATTAAGTTGTCAAATGAACTCAAAATATTTTGAAAATTTTATGATGAGTTCTCTGGATCATAAATTAGAGTGAAGATGAAAAATCAAATCATTTAAATGTTTATATTTTCCAAAATTAATTATCTTAGTGATTTAGTGTTTGTAAAATTTATGTGCATTTTAAATGATTTGACCCATGGAATTATTTCTAAAAGCTCCTCTAGTCATAGTAAATCTTTCGGTTTTAATTGACTTGACCCATGAAATTATTTTCAAAGGTTTCTCTGGTCATGGTAGACCTTCAAAATTTTCTTAGAATTTTATAATCAATATGCTAATTTCCATGATTATTTTAAGGAAATAATGTGCAACAACTTGAAAAATATGGATCTCTGTATAGAATTCTCCTCCGACTTTAGAAAAATTACAGGATGTTTTCCTTGACAGAGGCTACAACATGGCAAAATTTCAAGCCAAGGTGATGTATCAATATGCATAGAGAATTAAATGATCCCAAACAGTGTTTAATTAATTAAAAATATTTTATGCATCAAATTGACTTGAAATTTATTTCACATTATTCTCCTATATTCACTGAGAAAGAAGGTATTTTTATTTTATTTGTTTGATTTTTCTACCCAAAGTTATGGATTTTCTAAGTTAGGGGAGTTTAAATAAATAGAAAAAGCCCTATTTTTCTACTTATCCACGTGGCGCCATGTAGATCCTAGGCAGCTCCAAAACTCCACGCGGTGCGCTCCTATTTGACGTCGCCGTCCATGCCAGCAGCCACGTGTCCCGTTTTTTATGCCCCGAAGCGCTATCCGGCTCAATCTCCTTCGTCCATTTGATACATGTGCGATCAGACGGCGTGTGGTCATTGTCCCCGATGGCATAGGCTGAGAGTCGTCCACCTTCAAGGCTTAAGATCTCTCTAATTTCTCAACCAAATTAAGTGAATTTTTTTTTAAATGCTCGTCTTAGTGAGACGAACACATCCATACGGCTAATGTATCATGAAATTAAGCCCAAGTAAATGGAGAATCAAAATAAGCTCAAGAGGAGGACAAGTTTTATACCTTTGCTCTCAGAATGGTGGCTTCAATCAGAGGTGCTTGGCACGTTTGTTGGGGTCCAAGGAGGCTAGGGATTGAGTCGTTGGTCTTGGTATAAGGCCTAGGTATGAATTCGACCAAGCTCGATTTCAGGTGTTGGTATAGAGCTATGGTTGAGGCTATTTAGAGGGTAATTTGATGGGGCTTTATCTTCTCTTGTTGTTTTGAAGGTGTGGGCACAAGCAATTGAACTTTGGTGGAGTTTTAAGAGATTTCCTATTTCTGCTCTAATTTTTAAGCTCAAAATTAGGGTTATACAGGGGAAATCAAGGCAGTGGAGTGATTGGAATGGGCTGTGGAGATCTCAAGGAAGCTCTGTGAGTGAATTAGGAGGCTCTCTTTGAGAAAGATTTAGCACACCTCCCATGGTCGTGGAGTTGAGTTTTTATAAAAATGGTCATGGGGTGGTTCAGGGCACAAGTTTGGGTGCATTGTGGTGCTTAGGTGGAGGGCAGAGAAGCTCTTCAATTTGATTTGGATGAGCTGTCCTTTAGGTTTGATTTGGGTGAGGTGCCATGGGGGTGGCTCGTGGTTTTGAGCATTTCCAACCATTAGGCTGGCCGGCCGGCAGGGGGTGGCTAGGAGCTCAGGGAACCTCACAACAATTTAATGCAAATGTACTTTGATTTGGCAAAGATATCTTAAGCATGTGCATTTTTGGAAATAATATCCCAAATTTGGGGAACCTTTGGTCCATGGCTTGATTTAGGTGGTTTCATGGTGTTTGGACTGGTCACAAAAGGGACCTTTGGTCCATGGCTTGATTTAGGTGATTTCATGGTGTTTGGACTGGTCACTAAGTTCAACTAATGGCTGTGATGGAGTTAATTTGGTGACTTTAGGGAGGTTTGGTCACATTTAGTGCATGGGTCCAAGTGGCTGCAAATGACCAAGATTTGGGTTTGGGCTAGGTTAGCCATGTCAATTGACCCAATTAATTGATCAACATTGTGTAGATGATTGTTATGAAGATTTTTGGTGAAGGGTTGAAGTGATTTTGAGTTCAATGGGTAGGTCAATTTGAGGGAATTTTGGTTTTTAGTCAATTTGGTCATGTTGGGCTAGGCTTAGGTCTAGCTTCGGTTAACCTTGGGCTAAGCCCAAATGGATTGTTGTAAATGGTCAATGGTGACCCTATGAATATTTTTCAAGATGAATTGGATGCCGATTTGGAGGTTAAGGATTTCAATTAGGTGAAATTTTGGGACTTAGCCAATTTGGGGCTAAATTTGGGAATTTGAGATTTAGGCCAAAATCAAATGGATATGAGGCTTCACCAAGGCCAATTGATGGTTGATTTTAATGTATAGAAATGTTAGGAAGATTTTTCAACATTAATTAGGGTCAATTGACTAGGCTATATGTTCAATTTGGTGAGAATATGTCATATGGTCAAAATTGGGGTTTTGATCTAAATCAAAATTGGGCTCAAATCGTAGGCCAATTGAGCTTGGACTTGGTTTATTTTGGACATATAAAAGTTAATTTGAGTTTAGGATTGGAATTGGGGTCAATTTAGATCAAATTGATGGACATTTGAGTTGGATTTGGGGAAATTTGGGTCTTTAAAGGCAAATTTAGGGATTTTTTATAAATATGGTCAAATTGGCCAAATTGGATCATGTGGTAGTTAAGATCAATGAAATTGAAAATATGTGGGATTTATTGGGATTTTTTGGGAATTTTTGAAATTTTTTGGATTTTGAGCTATGGAGAGGTATTTGNAGTTTCTGTTTTGTCATCGCGAAGCAGCTGCGACTGAGAAGGCAATGACAGGATCGTGGCTTGCTAGGAGGGAAACAACGTGATGGTAGTCCTCTGGGCAGGCAACGCGAGATGGAGGCTCACTGAGAAGGAAACGAAGGGATCGTGACTTGCTGGGAAGGCAACCATTAGATCTCAGAGTGAACACTTGCCATACGGTCAAGCTTGCAGTGAGCTGGGAAGTCTAAGACGTGCTCGGGCGTGCCCTAGAACTGACTGCGCCTTTGGTTGCTGGGTTGCCTGAGAGTGGTTTGAATGGCTCGGTGTAGGATTGAGCCATGAAATCAGAGTAGTGGAGGAAAGAAATTTGGTTCTACATTCATGAGACATTGATGAAGGCTGAGGAATAGTTAAATTGATTATAAAGGAGGAGATTCATATGAGGCTACACTCTGAGCCGAGTGGACTTCTAGGCACGTGATAGCTTTGGCTGCATCCAGCTCATATATTTACTGATAAGGTTCACGATGAAATGTAATTGAGGATGCATTTACCTTATCTTCAACCAAGGGAAACACCGTTAGTTATGCTCACTCAGTCAAAGATACTCATGATACACATAATCTTATTTCTATATCCACCATAAGATCACAAGAATAAATAGTAGATTCTAATGTATCTCGACATGCGATAGGTGTCATTAGTGAGTTCTCTTCTTATACTCATCTAATAGTTTCAAAGAGCATCCAGACCGCTGATGGTACAACAAAGCCTTTGGTTGGTAAATATACAATGAGGTGTATCAATTCTATGATTTTGTCTAATATTTTGCATGCTCTTTTCTTTCTAGTGATCCTTTTATTTATTAATATCATTATACTACAACTAAAATATATTGTTTTATTGGATATTCCAAAGGTGAGCTGCAACTAAAATATATTGTTTTATTGGATACTCCAAAGGTGAGCTTTCAAGAGAAGAGAACTGGCCAGAGACTAAGTACTGACACGTGACATAGTGGACTCTGGTACTTGGATAGAGAGTTGATGGACTCAACCTTGACATCCTTGGTTAAGAATGATTGAGCAGGAGGGCTTGAGAGGAGTGTGGAGGATGTTTTACTGCTACATTGCTAGAGCATGAAACATTCTTGGTTTAGTATATTAAGTTGTTTGTACCCATCTTCTACGAAAAGGAAAATAAAGAAAAAATTATGTATGATGCTTGTGAGTTTGGTAAGCATACCTGGAGCTCTTATGTTAGTTTTCGTAATAGGAGTTCTTATGTTTTTTATTTGGTGCACTCGGATGTATAGGGACATTGTTCTACAACTTTTATAAATTGGTACAGATTTTTTGTGACTTTCATTGATTATTTTTTCTTGTTACTTAATTGTATCTAATGAGAAATAAAAGTGATGTGTTTGCCTGCTTTAAAGACTTTCAAAGGGTAATTTAGACTCAATACAGTGCAGTAGTGAAGATATTGATGTATGATAATGCAACAAAGTATACCAACAAGGCGTTTGGAGATTACTTGTCAGCTCTAGAGATATAACATCAATCTACATGTTCATACACACCAACATAAAATAGAGTAGTAGAGAGTGTTGTGGTGTATATATGAAATTTAAAGTAGAAGAATGATCTTTGATGAAGTGAAAAAATAGAACGATAAAATTCATACTAGAAAAATAGTAACAGAGCGAAACACACAAATTTACGTGGTTCGACAAATTGTCGACATCCACGGAGTTGCAGAGGATTTTGCTACTTGAGAAATTTACACCAGTCGATCTACTCGACTTACACGAGGGATCTCTCACTTCGTTGGTTTCTCTTCTTCTCTCTCTACACTGAGATACACCGAAGAAGATAAACTTACAAGAGAAATAAACTCAATTTCTCTTCTGTCACAAGCCACCAAGAAAAAGTCAAGGTAAAAGAATCTTCTTCTTCTTCCTTCTTCTTTCTGCCGCAAGGAACTACTGCTTGCACTTCTTCCACTATCTCGTGGAAGCCCGAAGAAGAACAAAAAAATGGTTGTGCTCAAACAGAAGCGGCGATCTTCCAAGCCTTGTCAAACCTTGCTCTCTCAAGTTTCAGTTGCCTAAACTTTACTCGACGGGAGAGATGAAGCTCCCCTTTTATCACGACTGAGAGAAGCATAGGAGCAGGAGCGATTTTACGAAGGGGCAAAGCGAAGCTTCGCTTTTCAATAGAGCAGGAGACGGAAGTTGTGATGTTTCATGACAGAGCGGGAGCGGGAGCATTTTGCGGGTTTGGGTTCTAACTAACAAATCTCCCACTTGGAGACTGATACACAAGCTACAACGTCTTCTTCCTGAAACTGATATTCTCCACTAACAGCGTCACCTTTTTCTTCAACCATGAATCATCTACCTATGCAACTCAAAGTCTCTGTCTTCACACCAGAAGACCAACTGAAGTTGTACAGAACTTCAATTTTTCAAGAGTAATGCCCTTAGTCAACATATCAGCAAGGTCCACACAGTCTTGCACCTCCAAGCTATTTTCTAGGTTACTCTTGTCTCTATTTACAACTCCCACTGCATGGGCAATATCTTGCCTCTGCTAAAAGCCTTTCTCAATAAGTCTAGCCTTATAGCTCTTACTGCCATCAAGCTCAGTCTTCACCCGGTACACCCACTTGTTGTGTAATGCCTTCTTCCATGGTGGAAGTTCTGTCAGCTCCCACTTGATCCAACTTTCATCTTGTAAGATTTCTTCATAGCTCTGTGGTTCTCCACCATCTGTCTGTAGAAAAATAGGAATGGGTGCCCCAGACCCACTCTCCTCTTCACTTCCATCATCAACAGAACTATGAACTGTCAGCAATAGTGCATCTTGTACTTCTTCGGATACCATATTTGCGCTATCATTCTTCATATTCTTGGGATTCCTGCAGTTTCTCTTTATGTGGTCAGCCTTGTCAAAATTCCAATAGGTTGTCTGCTGACAAGACTTTGATTTTGATCTCCCTATATTTGAGTTCATGTCTTGTGATCTCCCTCTGAATTCAACATTCAGTGTCAAACATGAACCTGAGATCTCGCCAGAATCTTTCATGCGCACCTCCTTAGCCAAAATTAAATCACGAATATCATCACATTTCAGTTTAGATTTATCCGCAGAACTGTTATTTGACATCTTCATGGCTTCTCAATTATTTGGCAACGACGCTAACAATATCAACGCACGTATCTCATCATATAACTCAATTTCAACATACAATAGTTGATTTATGATAATATTGAAATCATTCAAGTGTTGAGTGATCCCCGACTTAATGTTTATGCAAAGTATAGCAATAATTTCGATGGTATTTTTCACTTATATTTCCTTATTTTGCAACAAAACCAAAAACTTGATCCTGAAGAAAAATAAGAATTTAACTTTTCAATTTATATATATTTATATTGGGATATTACACAAGTATACGTATCATTATCAAGTAATATATGACTTTTTGATTAAGACCTGAATATCGAACCCGCAGTGAAGATTATGCAATATGCACNACGAGATTTCAATTTCGATGACCGACAGCTTCTTACGGGCAAACCCCACACCAAAAATAGTGCCGACATGTGGTCGGCCTTGTCAAAATTCTAATATGTTGCCTACTGACCAGACTTTGATTTTGATCTCCCTATATTTGAGTTCATGTCTTGTGATCTCCCTCTGAATTCAACATTCAGTGCCGAACTTGAACCTGAGATCTCGCCATAATCTTTTATGCGCACCTCCTTAGCCAAAATTAAATCACGAATATCATCACATTTCAGTTTAGATTTATCCGCAGAACTGTTATTGTCATCTTCATGGCTTCCCAATTATTTTGCAATGATGCTAACAATATCAACGCACGTATCTCATCATATAACTCAATTTCAACATACGATAGTTGATTTATGATAATATTGAAATCATTCATGTGTTGAGTGATCCCCGACTTAATGCTTATGCAAAGTATAACTATAGTTCTGATGGTATTTTTCACTTATATTTTCTTATTTTCCAACAAAACCAAAAACTTAATCCTGAAGAAATATAAGAATTTAACTTTTTAATTTATATATATTTATATTGGGATACTACACAAGTATACGTATCATTATCAAGTAATATATTACTTTTTGATTAAGACCTGAATATCGAACCCGCAGTGAAGATTATGCAATATGCATTTTTTAGAAAGTTTTTCTATTTTTAAAAAAGATAATTACTTGAACTAAAAATGATTTTTGTAGGAATTTAAATTTTAAATATTTTTTGGTATTTTTGACAGTTTAACGAAACAGTAACAACTTAAAAAGATAACTAAAGTTTATGTAGAAGAAAAGTACTTAATATGAAAATATATTTCTTCTTATCATGAATCAGTAATAAGTATGCAAATTGTGTTGTACCAAATAGGAGTAATAATATTTTTTACCCTTACTAGAGATGCTATAAAGAACATTGACTAATTTAAAGTTTGAATACTTCTGAAGACCGGCTAGGCAGGGAAGATACTAGCTCTCACTCTAGGGTTCTCTCGATTCCCTCCATCTAGGGGATAAAATTCTAGTATCAGAACCTAAAACAATAAACCAAGTTNAGAAGAAAAGTACTTAATATGAAAATATATTTCTTCTTATCATGAATCAGTAATAAGTATGCAAATTGTGTTATACCAAATAGGAGCAATAATATTCTTTACCCTTACTAGAGATGCTATAAAGAACATTGGTTAATCTATAGTGAATCAGTAATAAGTATAGGAATTCTGTTGTGAAAGTATGCAAATTGTGTTGTGCCAAATAAAAAAATATTCTTTACCCTTACTAGAGATGCTATAAAGAACATTGGCTAATTTAAAGTTTAAATACTCTGAAGACCGGCTAGGCAGGGAAGATACTAGCTCTCACTCTAGAGTTCCCTCGATTCCCTCCATCTAGGGATCAAAATTCTCGTATCATAACCTAAAACAATAAACTAAGTTGGGGTTTTAACTTGTCACTTTAAAGTCCTCTAACTCTACACCCTTCAATGAATATTTTCCTATTTATTTGCACTAACTTTAAAGTCCTCTAACTCTACACCCATCAATGAATATTTCCCTATTTATTTGCACTCAATAATAATTTAAAGTCAACGTCTACATCCATCAATGAATATTTTCCTATTTATTTGCACTCAATCATATGAACTACATTCTCATTCATATGACCTCATGTGATTCTTTCCAATTGATGACTGAGACAATACCAGCCCGATTCTTACATTATCTCACAACAAATTTTAACATCTAGATTGGCCAAATCAAGAAGTAAAAGAAGTGCATATATTTAAATCATCACAACTTCTTCCATCATTAAAGATCAATACTCTCGATAACTTCCATCCAAAACTTAATTACTTATCATTTTAAGAAGAAAGATAAAGAAAACTAGTCAGAATTCATGGAAAAAATAAAACCACACTTTAGTTTAAAAGAAGAAATCATTGTCAAACCAACAACAAGTCTCGATTAAAACCAAAAATAGTCTAAAACAAAAAGATAAAAACTTATCTCAAGTCCTCCAACAAACTCTTGAAGTTCCTTTGAATCTCTTCTCTTTTACAATCACTCAAAATAAAACAACAAAAATGATAATAAAAAGTGGTTCTTGAAAATCTCTCTAAACTAACTCCCCAGAGAAGAACTTTCAAAACTTGTCAATATTTTTCAGGACTCTTTTCTAAGTCCTCTCTTCTTTCTTTTATATTTTTCTAAGAGGTGTCTTGGGATCTCTTCAAAATGTGTCTTGATTCGATGTATTTTCTTAAGAAACGCATCATTTCATGATAATTTTGGTCCATGGTAGTTATAACCATCTATTAAGCCAATGAGTGCCTAAAAAACATCTTCAAAATTTGTGAAAACTGATTTCACTCATCTAGTAACTGCTACTAGCGCTTAAGCACGGGGTCTCCGCGCTTAGATGCGACCTTCTCTGTTTAACTGGTGCTTAAGCGTTGAATCTGGCGCTTAGGTGCCAAAACTCTTTTGCATAATTTTTCTTTTTTTGCTCCAAATTTGATTCTTTTTTCACTCTTTTAATCATTTTTTTTTCTATTTTTACTTATATCTACAAGAGAAACACAAAAATACCTTCCACTAAAGCATAATATCTCAAAAATAGGTATAAAAATGTGTCTAAAAACACTATATATTTTAGGTATATCACTGAGCAATGGAAACGCCTTCCGCCATCTATTTTTCTAAGCAACATGCTGATTATTATGATTAATTTATGCAAATAATAAACATAAACTTAAAAAATATGGATCTCTGCCTAAAGGTCTCCTTTAACTTTGGAAAAATCAGGGAGTGTTCCCCTTGACAGTGGCTACAACATACCAAAATTTCAAGCCATGGTGAAATGTTTATATTCATGGAGAATCAAAAGACTCAAAATAGTGTTTAATTAATTAAAAATAAAACATGCATCAAATGGAATTCAAATTATTTTCACATTGTTGTCCTTTATTCAATGAGTAAGTGGGTATTTTTATTTTATTTTTGTGATTTTCCTACACCAAGATATGGATTTTTAAAGTTAGAGGTCATTTTCTGATTTTTTTTAATTCCCTATTTATCTATTAAATGTGTGGTGCTGACTGGACCCTAGGCAGCTCCGAAGCTCCACGCGGTGCACTCCCATTTGACGCCAATGTCCACGCTAGCAGCCATGCATCTCGCGGTTCATGTGAAGATGCGCTGTCTGGCTTCATCTTGATCGTCCATCCGATACACGCTTGATCAAACGGCTCTCCGTCATCGTCCCCAATGGCCTAGCCCGAGAACCGTCCATCTTCAAGGCTTGATATCTCCTTCATTTCTCAACCAAATTTAATGAATTTTTTTTAAAAATGCTCCTTTAAAATAGAGGAACATATCTATATGGTTAATATGCCATGAAATCAAGCCCAAAGAAATGGAGAATCAAAAGAGGCTCGGGATGAGGAGGAGTTCAATACCTTTTCTCTGAGAAGGGAAGCTTCAATCAGAGATGCTTGACACATTTATTGGAGTCCAAGGAGGCTAGGGATTGAGCCTCTTGCTGTGGTGTAAGGTCTAGGTATGAATTCAACCAAGCCCAATTTCAAGTGTTGGTCTAGAGCTATGTTAGTGGCTTTGTGGAAGGGGGATTTGATAGGGCTTTGTCTTCTTTCAGTGTTGTGAAGGTGTAGGTAATTTTGATTTGAGTTTGGGGGACTGTGGAGGTGTATTGAGCTTTGTCCTGGTTTTAAACATAAGTTTGAGCTCAAAATTGAGCTTCCACAGTGGGAATCAGTGGGGGAAAGTGGTTGGATTGCACTGAGGAGGTCTCAAAGAAGCTCTGTGAGTGATTTAGGAAGCTATCTTTGAGAAAATTTTAGCACTCCCTCCATGGTCGTGGAGGTGAGCTTTTATAAAAATGGCTAAGGGGTGGTTGTCATGGCCAATTGGGGTGTGCAATGTGGTGCTTAGTTGGAGGGCGGAGAGGCTCTAACATCTCATTTGGGTGAGGTGGCCTCTCGATTTGAATTGGGTGAAGTTTAAGAGGGGGTGGCCCTCAGTTTTGGCTTCTCTAGTGACTAGGCCGGTCAGCCATGGCAGGGGGAGGTGGCTAGGAGCTCATGGAACCCAGGGGAATCTGTCACAGCAATTTAATAGACTGAGGTTTAGTTTTGGCAAAAAGATCTTAAGCCTAAGCAAATATGGAAATCAAATCCCTTAATTTAGGGGACCATTATTCCATGGCTCACTTAGCTTGGGTTAGGAGAGTTTGGGCTCAATCTTAGGTCTAACTAATGGCTGTGGTGGAGTTAATTTGATGGCTTTGGGGTGGTTAGGCCAGTCACTAAGTCCATCTAATGGTTGTGGTGGAGTTAATTTGGTGGCTTTAAGGTGGTTAGGTCATTAGTGTATGGGTCCAAGTGGGTGCAAATGACCAAAACTTGGGTTTGGGCTAGGTTAGCCATGCCAATTGATGGGTCCAAGTGGATGCAAATGACCAAAACTTGGGTTTGGGCTAGGTTAGCCATGTCAATTGACTGGGTCCAAGTGGGTGCAAATGACCAAAAATTAGGTTTGGGCTAGGTTATCCATGTCAATTGGTCCAAATAAATTTTGCATTTGGTGTAAGTGATTGTAAGGAACAATTTTGGTGAAGGATGAAAATGGTTTTGAGTTTAATTGGAGGGTCAATTTGATGGATTTTTGAGATTTGGTCAATTTGAGCATCTTGGGCTAGCTTTGGCTAAGTCCAAATTGATAGTTGAGACTGGTCAATAGGAATTCCATGAAGAGTTTTCAACATGAATTGGGTGATGATTTTGGGATTTAGGCAATCAATTTGGTGAAATTTGGGGACATAGCCAATTTGGCGGTAATTTAAGGATTTTGGACTTAAGTTAAAATTAAATGAAATTTAGACTTCACCAAGGCCAATTTATGGTCAATTTTGATGTGTAAGAATGTTATAAAGAGTTTTCAACATAAACCATGGCCAATTGAGGGGGCTATGGATTCAATTTGGTGAGATTAGGTCATGTGCCCAAAATTGAGTGTTTGACCTATATCAAAATTGGGCTCAAAGAATGGGACAATTGAGCTTGGATTTGGTTTATTTTGGTCACATTTAGGGTGAATTTGAGTTTGGGATTGAAATTTATGGAGATTGGGATCAAATTGATGGAAATTTGAGTTGAATTTGGGGAAATTTGAGCCTTTAAAGGCAATTTGGGGGTTTTGATCAAAGATGGCCAAATTGGCCAAATTGAGTCATATAGTAGTTGAGAAAAAAGAAATTGGGAATATTTGGAATATTTTGAGAATTTTTTGAATTTTTTGAATTTTAGGCTACGGAGGGGTATTTTGATAATTTGGCAATTTTTGGTGATTTTGGATAATTTGGGTATTTTCAAAAGGTTTGAAATGATTTTTTGAACAAGTTTGGGTATTTTGGATAAATTTGAAAAGTTTGACCAAATTTAGGATTTCAAGTGTACTTAGGTAATTTGGGTAGGTTTAGGGACAAAAGGCCAGGCTGAGTATTTTGGGTAAAATTGGGGAACTAACCACCAAAAGTAAGCCATGGACCAATCTCATTTGGGTCTTCTATGTACTGGTCCTAGCTAAATCCTAGCCTAGGGATAATAGGTTTAGGGGACCATCTACATGAGTTTCCCAAAGACTCAAGGGACCAAAGTCAGTGAGTGATTGTGAGTGAAGTAAGTGCCTTAGCTCTAGACCAACACCCAAATCAACCCTAAGGTCAAATAGCCCTATAGGAACTCTCCTTGAGCTCCCTCATAATGACCCCACCTACTAAGGGCTAGGAGGTTAGGACCAATATGTGGAACTTAAGTTGAGTAAAGAAGAGTTTAGAATTTTAATGGTGAGGGTGCCTTTTTCTAGTTCTCTAAGAATAGTCAATAGGAAAGTCCTATGGCTAGACCCTAGGCTACTAAAGAGAAAGACTATACCTCAACCAAAATTGAGGTCAACAATAGCCCTTAAGAACTCTTGATAAATGTTTTAAACATGATTCAAATGTAGTTCCAAACACTAAAAAATCTTTTATAAAAACTTTAATTTCTTTTTCAATTAAATCACATAAAATAGTCATCATACATCTTTGAAATATAGCAGAGACACTAGATAAACAAAAGGACACTCTTCTAAAAGCAAATGTATTATAAGGACTAATAAAAGTTGTTTTCTCTTGATCCTCAAGATCTATTTATATTTAGTGATAACCAATATATCCATCCAAAAAATAAAAGTATTGTGCCCAACTAATCTACCAACATTTGATCTATAAAGGGTACTGGAAAATTATCATTCCTAATGATGAGATTTAATTTTCTATAATCAATGTGTATTCGCCACCCGGTGACTTTTCTTGTTGGTGTTAACTCATTGTGTTCATTGATTGTCACAGTCGCTTCTCCTATCTTAGGAATATAGTGAATTGGACTAGCCCATGCTCTATCTAAAATAGGGTAAATAATTTCAACATCTAATCATTTTAAAATTTCTTTCTTAATAATTTCTTTAATAGTAGGATTCAATTGCCTTTGAAGATCAACCCTAGGTTTGCAGTTTTCTTCCATCGGAATTCTATGCATACAAATTGAAGGACTGGTTCCTTTAATATCAATAATTTTCCATCTAAAGACATTATTATATTTTTTCAAAGCATTCATTAAACTCTCTTCTTCTTCTAAAGTTAAATTTGAGGAAATTTTTACAGATAATGTTGAGGAATCAACTAAAAAAATATATTTTAAATGTTTAGAAAGTAACTTCAATTCAAGTTCAGGAGGTTTCTAAATCAATGAACAAAAAGATTTATCTTTTTCTATCGTGTCCAAAACTTCAAAACTTTCTCGAACATTATTTGAGTCTTCCTTATGAAAATCATCAGATTGCTTTAATTCTTCTTCTTGCTCGTGTTCCAACTTATTCATTTCAGATTTATCTTCATAAGTTGCTTTGAAATGACATTCACTCAGATGTCTTGTAACATTCATCATCTTTACCTTTTGTAGGATATTTTATTGATTTTGAAATATTAAAAGTAAATTTTTGATCATTGACGTGAATAGTTAATTCACCTTTCTGCACATCTATCATTGCACTTCCTGTGGCTAAGAAAGTTCTCCTCAAATTGGTAGGTATCTCTTTATCTTTCTTCATATCTAGCACAATGAAGTTAATAAGAAAGATAAATTGATCCACTTTTACTAAAACATCTTCTATAACTCCCTTAGGATAAGTTATTGAACAATTTACTATTTGCAAAGTTACAGTAGTAGGGGGATATTTCTCCTAATCCTAATCTTTTAAATACTGATAATGACATAAAGTTAATGCTTGCACCTAAATCACATAAAGCTTTCCCATAAAATATGTCTCCTATTGCACATGGAATTATGAAGCTACCAGGATCTTTGAGCTTTTTAGGAAGTTTTTTTTTATTTATAGCACTGCACTCCTCACTAACTGCAACTGTCTTGTTATCTTCAAACTTTCTTTTTCTGTTAAGAATATATCCAACTTTTGTTGACGAAGTCTTTGAGGAAATGGAGGTGGTGGTTTTTCCAAGTCAATTTTAGTGGAGAAATATGTCTCTCTAAACCTTTTGGAGAGTCCTCTTTAGGCTCTTCAATTTCTTCTTTCTGTACTTCAATCTCTTTTTTAACTATACCTTCCAACTCTCTTCCACTTCTAAGTTGAACAGCTTTTACTTGCTCTTTATTCTGGTTTTTTAGATTTACCTCTGTATTACTAGGAAGTGCTCTTTAGGATCTATTACTTAAAGAATTTCCTCTTTGTCCCAGTTGATTCTCATTATTTTTAATTGCAGCTCCTTCACTTTGTAATTGATTTCCCATTTGTAACACTACTTCTTCTATAGATAAATTTATTTTTCGAAATTGTGGATTATTGTTAAAACATGAAGGATAAGTAGGTGAATAATTATTTTTACCTTGGTTGTTCCAGTTTCCTAATGGGTTGGTTATTCCCCCATTGTTGATTATTATCACCCAAATTATTATTATTCCAGTTAATGTCGGGATGGTTTTTCCAACCTGGGTTATAATAGTTTGAATATGGTATATTTGACTTATTATTTATGATATTCAAAGTATTTAATGATGTTTGAGAATCTACCATTTGGTCTAATGAATTATTTTCAATCATTGAAATTGGTTGAGAAAAATTCATTCCAAATTGGTCTAACTTTCTTGAAATTTTAGCAACTTGATTTGTTAATATTGCAAAAGCATCAGATTCATGAATATTGACTACTTTCATAGGATTTACCCTATCAGAAAACCATTAAAATTTATTAGTATTTATCTCTTTAATTAAAGCATATGTGTCATGAAATGATTTTGACATCAATGAACCACCAGTAGCGGCATCGATAATAGATCTAAGAGATCCAACTAATCCATTGTAAAATTTTTGTATTATTAACCAATCTGGCACAACATGGTGTGGAAACTTTCTCAGGAGTTCTTTAAATCATTCCCACGCTTCATAAATAGATTCCCCTTCAAACTGACATAAATATATAATATCATTTCTAAGCTTCGTAGTTTTTATATGATGGAAAATATTTAGCAAGAAATTTTCGTGCTAAATTACCTCAAGTTCTGATAGATCCAAGTGCTAAGGAATTTAACCATATCTTAGCCTTATCCCTCAATGAGAATGGAAAAAATTTAAGTCTAATAGTATGATCCAAAACACCATTATATTTAAACGTATCACACAATTCTAGAAAATTTGGAAGACGTAAATTTGGATCTTTAGTTGGTGCTCCCCCAAACTAATTATTTGATACCGTTTAAATAATAGCAGGTTTAAGTTCAAATGAATTAACCACTACAGTAGATTTTTAAATACTACAATGAATTTCATCTACTGTAGGGTTTGCATAATCTCTTATAGCTCTAAATTCTTGATGAATTTCATCGTTTTGATTAATTTTGGTTTGTCATTTCTTGAAATTTTTAAATTTTTTCTGTATTTTTTATTTTTTGATTCTTTTAATAATTCTTTCTAATTCATAATCGTTGGGCATTAGTCTTTTAGAACCTGAACTATGCATACATTACTACAAAATAAAATAAAATCACACAAATAAGAACTTATATAAAAATACATTATGATATTCCTATAATAAATTGAAAATTTTAATAAGGCTTTCTAAAATATATAAATTTGTTTTCCTAAAAATTCCTTCAAATTTTTACTAAATTTTTATTTTTCTCCTTGACAACGACCCCAAAAGCTTGATCCCTTTTTTTTATATATACTTATGCTTCTGACTCCACTGCTAAGAACTAGATTTAAGTTTCCTGACAATAGAAGCCAAATACTTGATTTATATCTAGTATGATAGTACAACAATGTATGTGTAGTTAGATTCTCAATAGAGGCCAAAAACTTGGCATATAAGATGACGGGCAAGGTAATTGTAAATTTGGCAGCAGTCGGTGTAATTATTCTCGCAAGAACGGCAGACTTAGTGAACGTCGGGGCGATGATGATCTTTTCCTTCTTGCAAGAAGGGATGTCTTAGGGGAAGTTCAGGTTGAACTCCATGGATAGCTCTTGCACTTCTAAGGCGGCAACCTTCATGATGACAAATGGGGCTTTTTCGAGCATGACTTCGAGGTCATCAAATCCGGCGCCAAACTTGATCGTGAGGGTAACTTTGAAGGCTTTACGGTTGGTTGGAAAGTTGTAGGAGAAGGTGAGAATTGGGAATGCCATTATAGCAGCTTTAAAGAAAAACTCTGAGGGTTAGCATCGACCATCACTTTGTAATTCTAGTGCAAACACTAAAAATTAACAAAGGTCGTTTTGTGGACTGGGCACATCCTTTCTTGATTTAGCTTTCAAATTTAGTGTTTATTTGTGATTAAAGAATTACAATTAACAAATTAAACAAGCACGAAGAGATGCAACAACTTGGCTTAATTTGCATAACCAAACCCGCAGAAGACGTAGAAAATGCAAATTTTAGGACCCAGTGCAAGACCGACTTCACAACGCACAATACCTAGGCGGAACTAGTCCACCAACACACATATTGAGAGTCTGACCCCACACAAAAGATAAAGTCCTAAAGGACTTCTGAACCTCTTTGTTTAAAGATGATTAAACATACGGTCCTGAAATAAAAAAGAGTTGCTCGTACTTCCCCAAGAAAGAAATGAACCAAGTACGTTAACAGAAGAAAGGTAATCTGTTCCATGAGGGACATGGACACATTACCGGTGTATGAAAATATTTTTTTCTTATCATAATGGACAGTAGAGTTTTTCCCCACCAGAGTCGCCGGAAATTGTCGGCCTCCAAATTGAGGGAAAGATATCTGATTTAATATAATAAAGTTTTGAAAAGTAATTATTTAATTTTAAAAAATATGAGACAGAATCAATCCCATATATACGATAGTTTAAATAAACGAGCACAACACCGCACTAATGCACCTATCCTGAGAAATAGACACACAACTTGTAAGTGAGGCTTGATTAAATAAACTACAGAACTTATGACATTCGTTTGGTCTGCAAACATTTATATTGACCGACAAGTTCCCCTATCTAAAATGAAAGATTAGGTAGGGTTTATATTGTCTGGGTTATGAAAGCTCCCTATAAAGGCAAGCCCCTATAGTCAATTACATCTTAAATGACCGAAGTCACTTAAGAAAACTCTCGATTTATATCATAAATTATTGTCTTCAAGAATTTTAAAGAATATGACTTTACAAAGGTCAGACAAAGAAGTGTGAAATTGGCAAGGCTCAAATCTGGAACATTTTGTTTTGGAATCCAAAGGAAGAAAAACTAGGGGATGTCACGGATCCAGAGGAGAATCTCAGTGACTTCCCAAGCTATTCTAAGATTTGGCTTCAATTTCGGGAAGATATTATTGAATGTTTCTTCCTGTCAATTTTATTAGTTATGGCTTCCATTCGTGTGAGACATTCACACAAATAGCCTGGAAGATATGATGACTTAGGTCACGACGAACGACAAACTTAGAATTCTAAAACAAGTTAGGGCTTATATTGCACAATATTATTGTGCAAAGGCGTAAAGATGATTTAAGGATTTATGTCACACTAGGCAGACAACCTCAAAATTCTATGACTTGTTATTAAATTCTAAGGAAAGAGATTATTGTTGTAGATTGCAATTGTAGAAGGTTTCCCACATAGTTAGCTCCAAGCTCCTCGATGAAGTAGCAGTCCTAAATTCTAAGGTTTAAAGGTTTAAATGACAAGTTTAAGTTCAATCATGGGGCGCAGGGGGGTGGGGAGGTTTAAAGTTGATTAGAGCAACATCGATTAGGATCCCACGGTTCCCTCATTCTGTTATCACTATTTTCTTTTGAGTTTAATTAGCTTAAACGAGTTGTTAAGCTCATTTAGACTGGGGAGATCTTATTAGCAAATGTGAGTTATCTCATCTGAGGAACTCCCGTAAATTCAAAATAGTGTATTATGAAGTTGTTGTTTTCCAAAGGATTTATGGTTACCTTTGAAAGAGTTTTTTTATTTTTGAAAAGTGTTGATTAATTTTAAAAAAGTTGTTTTGTTTTGCAGGTGAAGTAAGGTTTACAACCAAGCATGAATAATATTTAAAAGCAAGAGTAAATTGTAGTAAGTAAAATGATAGAAATTAAATAACACTATAAAAGCATACCTATCATCTTCTTAACGCTCCCACTGAGAGATTAGCTTTTGCAACATGCATATAATTTTGTAAGAAATTTAAATAAATTTCAAGGGTAGATGAAGGTGTAGCTATCAAACCCTAAGTCATAATTTGGTAAGTCCCTAAAGGTTTTAATGGATGATTTTCTGAACAAAGTAATAAGTTTAATTATCCTTCAAAACATCCAAAAGGTTATAAAAGAGTATGGCGAATAATCCTTAACAACTTTTAAATTCCTTTTGAAATGTTTCAAGTTTATTTAAACCTATTATATTGTTTAATAGATCATCCTAAGTTTCAAATTTAATTTTAGTGAGTTAATACATCATATGCTCAGTGAACCTGATATTTTGATTATCCCAAGAATGAGGTACTTTTTATATATTTATTAAAATCCCCTAAGTCCAGAGAACTCAGAGAAACAAACTTTTCATTTTTGTCATTTTAAATTTATTTATTATAATTATTTTAATGGAAAATTAGAGAAAAAATATTTTTAGTCTTTAAAAATTTATATTTAACTTAGATAAAATTAGGAAAAATATTATATAGTCCCAAGTGATCAAGAAGTAATTAGGAACAATTTGGTGGATTTTCGAATTTTTGGAATTTTTAATTATTTTTAATTCAAAAATAGGCTTAAAATAAAGTATTTATTTTAAAATAATTTTTTGTATTTCTTAAGTGCCCCTAATCACAAAGAACTCATAAAATCATTTTTCATAATTTTCCTAATTATATTTAATTTAATAAAATTATTTTAATGCCAAAAATGTCATNCCAGCTCCTCACCCCCCACCCTCCCCTTCCCTTCCCCCTCCCTTCCCAGCAACGAATCCACATACGCCTCCCCAACCTCACTCACCATCTCCCCCTCTCCTCCCCTCCCCCCTCCCTCCACAAACTCCCTCCTCGCCCTCACCAGCGGCAACATACACTCCATCTGCCTCTCCCTCAGCCTCCTCGCCTCCCTCATCTGCCCCCTAAACACCGGCGTCAGCGCAGGCAAAAAATCCGCCAACTTTGGCGTCGTCATCATCATTATATCCTTCAACACCTCCTCTATCTCCCTCACCTTCTCCTCCCCNATATATATATATATATATAAAACAATATATTTATGAAACAAAAATATATGTTTTTCATGTTGAGACAACGACTGTAGAGGTGCTACTTCAATGTCATGATTTAGAAGATAGAGCTTCTAATGTTGGTGAAGAAATGAAAAGGCTGTGTAGAGGTGTCTGACAGAAAGGATAACGAAGAACATGATATTGGACTGAAACATTCTTCATCAGCAATACAATCTGTTCAGAAAGACAAAGCTACTAAAACAATTCTGATAAATCAATCTTAGCCTGTTGAGAATGTACGCAGCGCATCAGAAATCCATTAAAAATTTTTAAGAAAATTATATGCTGCAGAATCTCTTGACTCCGCTGAAGATGACTCTTTTAGGAAAATTATAAACCCTTGTATTTTTGATAGAGTACAAAAATATGAGCAAGAGTGCTTATGGAAGAAACGCATCAGCACTAATTTTGAGGAGATCCAAGGAACTAGAAAGTAAGAAATGAGGTTTCATCCATGGAAGACCAAAGAACCCACCAATAGCAAATCAAATGACCCACCGGTAGAATAATACTAAAGAGTCTACTAGCGGAATACCCAATGACACATGACCAAATGCAAGCTCTCTGAACCAGGGTTAGAAGCCGACTAGATGTAGGTCATCTGAACAAAACATCAAACCCAATCAAGACGAGCAAAGGCATTGACAAGCCTCTTGCCATGGCTCAACATTGTCGATCATCTCACGGACGCCTTTGAGATTCCTCATAAGAGGTCAAGAAACATCTAGGACTCTTTCATCGAGAAATGAGCTATCAATCCGATTACGGTGATTTATTCTCTGCCCGATAACCTAGTCTCATTACTCTGACAGAAGCTCTTCACCCAAAGATCAATAGTGAGCACTACACCGACCTCAACATGTATTATTTATTGTTAGTAATATATTGAGCTCTTTATAAGTAACTACTCCGTCAATAAAGAAAAAAAGGAAAAACTAACAGAGCTTATAATAAAATATTTCATTAATTTTAAATGATCAAATAACAATAAGTAATACATGACATGCTTTAAATTGAAAAAAAAAAAAAAAAAAAAAGATTATACTCATCGACACAAAGAAACAAAAGTAAATTGATTGGAAAATATCGCTTCTCTGATCCCCAAATTTTTTAAACTGTTCTCTCTGACTGTGTTTCCTCCATTCCTGCATAAGAACAAGCATACATTAATAGCTAATCATACTTCATCATCATCTCTAATCTCTACATTTAATTTCAGATTTGTTTTCAGAAACATCTATTTACTAAAAAATAAAAATTCTTATAAAAAACAGAACCTTAACATCATCAAAATAATCAATTCCAAATTTAATTGTTTTCACTATCAATATCAATCTAATTAATCCAGCTTATATTTCACTTAGGATCCGTTCGGGGCAGCGTATAAGTGCGGGGGCGTTTTGAAAATGTCAAGGTACTTTTGGATCGCACATTTTGACCGTTTATCAGAAAATGCGGTTCCATTTTTACAACAAACATGTGACTGCCTTTAAAGATAAGCTGCTTATCTCAAAACTCACAAGCTCTCCCAAATTATACCTTTTAATTTCAATCCATAAACGCCTTACCGCATACTGCAACGCCTAAACCACCCTTTCCTGAATAACAGCCCTGAGCGATTTCTTCATCACGACAGTAAAAGCAAAAGTCTCCGACGTATCAACCTTCTCCCCCGGCGGCGCCGTCCACTTGAACTCCCTCACCATATTCGCCAGCAAAAGCTGAACGTGCAGCATCCCCAACGTCGCCGCCGGGCATATTCTCCGGCCAACTCCGAACGGCATCATTCTAACGCCCTTTGTTCCGGTGACATCCGTCTCCCACCCTTCGCCGCCTTCCATAAACCTCTCCGGCCGCCACTCCTCCGGCGACTTCCACAAGTCTGGATCTTCGGTCACCCACGCCGTGTAGAACTCGACGCTGGCCGCCGCCGGTATGCGGTAGCCTCCAAGCTCGGCGTCTCTCGTCGCCGCGTGTGATAGGACGAAGTGGCTGGGCGGGTGGCGCCTGAGAGTTTCCTTCACTACCGCTGAAAGGTAGCTCATTTTCTCTACGTCTTCTTCGGTTATCCTTCCCTTAGTCATTTTCACCTGAAAATAATAAATATTTATTATTAATTATCGGCAATATCTAATAAATTATGTATTAGCTATTAATTATTTCTAATAATTATAATTGAATTTATTTAATGTAGTCATAATACTATTTTAAATTATTAAACTAAGAAAAATGAAAGCATTTGGTCATAAATTGGACTACAAGCATTTATTACAATGACTTGTCTAATTTTGAATTTGGTAGGTAATTGTAAGAAATGCTAATTATGGAATTTTGTAAAAAAGCAGGACTTTAAGCTAAAGTTTGATGGAAATAGAATAAAAAAAACAGCTTCTTTTAAGTCCTTGTAGGCATTATTGAATTTTGTTTAAGGAGCCCCATAAATATTCAATTTTAATAAGATAAATTTACATATTCAGCATACAATTCTTTTGTATTTACATATCTACCAGCTAAGCTTTCATATTTAGGTACATTTCTTTTTTGGTGCTTCAAATCTATGCTTGAAAAAAGGTTTAGAAAATAGTAGTGTTATTTTGAGTGGTATGTGTATAAATGTGAAAGTTTAGGGGTGAGATATGTAAATGCATAAGAATTGTGTGTTGTGTAGGTAAATTTCCATAATTATAATAAAAAAATTAAGGAAGATATACATGCATAACCCTTAAATCCTATATATTTACATATCTAACACATAAGTTCAATTCTTATATACATACTGTCTTAACTATGCAAAAAAGCTGCATTTCACTTCTAAAAGTTAAAATGGTGGCCTTCTTATGTAAATNACCGCTGAAAGGTAGCTCATTTTCTCTACGTCTTCTTCGGTTATCCTTCCCTTAGTCATTTTCACCTGAAAACAATAAATATTTCTCATTAATTATCAGTAATATCTAGTAAATTACGTATTAGCTATTAATTATTTCTAATAATTATAATTGAATTTATTTAATGCAGTCATAATATTATTTCAAACTATTAAACTAAGAAAAATGAAAGCATTTGGTCATAAATTGGACTACAAGCATTTATTACGATGACTTGTTTAATTTTGAATTTGGTANCGGCAATATCTAATAAATTATGTATTAGCTATTAATTATTTCTAATAATTATAATTGAATTTATTTAATGTAATCATAATATTATTTCAATTTATTAAACTAAGAAAAATGGAAGCTTTTCTTATTACTAATGTATTATTGGGCGAAAGCATTTGGTCATAAATTGGACTATTAAGCATTTATTACGATGACTTGTCTAATTTTGAATTTGGTGGGTAATTGTAAGAAATGCTAATTATGGAATCTTTTAAAAAAGCAGGACTTTAAGCTAAAGTTTGATGGAAATAGAATAAGAAAAACAGCTTCTTTAAGTCCTTTTAGCCAAAAAAGATGCATTTCACTTTTAAAAGTTAAAATGGTGGCCTTCATATGTAAANTATATATATATATATTCCAAAAAATCTCTACATTTTTAATAAACTAGTTATAAAACTTAAACCACTCATTAATTTGGGAAAATTATATAAATACCACACAATTCTTACATGTAAATATCATTCACCAAAATGTTAATCTTCTTATATAACATCAAAATCTATAAGATTACTTTGTCTAATTATAATTGGATGGGCGTGTGACATTAAAGTTAAATTACATGCATACTACTCAATTATCCACAATGATNATATATATATATATATATATATATATATATATATATATATATATTCCAAAAAATCTCTACATTTTTAACAAACTAATTATAAAACTTAAACCACTCATTAATTTGGGAAATTTATATAAATACCACACAATTCTTACATGTAAATATCATTCACCAAAATTTTAATCTTCTTAAATTACAACAAAATCTATAAGATTACTTTGTCTAGTTATAATTGGATGGGCTTGTGACATTAAAGTTAAATTACATGCATACTACTCAATTATCCACAATGATAAAAAAGAAGAAAGATTTACATGCATACCACTCAATTATTATGTATTTACATATCTAACACTCAAATTTTAACTCACCTATTCATGGAAAGGCATCTTAAAACAGCATTATGGTGGATCTGATATGAAATATCCAAGTGGTATAAAGGTAAAAATTAAAATTTAACTATTAATNATGTATTTACATATCTAACACTCAAATTTTAACTCACCTATTCATGGAAAGGCATCTTAAAACAGCATTATGTTGGATCTGATATGTAATATCCAAGTGGTATAAAGGTAAAAATTAAAATTTGACTATTAAATATATATACACAAAAGAATTGGGTGGCATGCACGTAAATGACCGAAATAATAATAATAACCTCGTTATAGACCCGCTCCTGCGCGGCCTGATCAATGACAAGATGCATCATGGCCCATTCAATGGCGGTGGCGCTGGTATCCGTCCCCGCACTCATCACCTCCGAACACAGCGTCACCAGCTCCTCATCCCCCAACCTCCCCTTCCCTTCCACCTCCCTCCCCAGCAACGAATCCACATACGCCTCCCCAACCTNATTAATTATATAAACACAAAAAGAATTGGGTGGCATGCACGTAAATGGCCGAAATAATAATAATAATAATAACCTCGTTATAGACCCGCTCCTGCGCGGCCTGATCGATGACAAGATGCATCATGGCCCATTCAATGGCGGTGGCGCTGGTATCCGTCCCCGCACTCATCACCTCCGAACACAGCGTCACCAGCTCCTCATCCCCCAACCTCCCCTTCCCTTCCACCTCCCTCCCCAGCAACGAATCCACATACGCCTCCCCAACCTCACTCACCATCTCCCCTCCCCCCCTTCCCCCTCCCTCCACAAACTCCCTCCTGGCCCTCACCAGCGGCAACATACACTCCATCTGCCTCTCCCTCAGCCTCCTAGCCTCCCTCATCTGCCCCCTAAACACCGGCGTCAGCGCAGGCAAAAAATCCGCCAACTTTGGCGTCGTCATCATCATTATATCCTTCAACACCTCCTCTATCTCCCTCACCTTCTCCTCCCCCACCTTCGCCCCGAAGCAAATGCACGCCAGTATGCTGCAGATCGTCAGCCGGCAATGCGGCATCAGATTCACCACCGGCCGCGCGGCGCGTAGTCGGCTGAGGTGGAGCCGGAGAGCCCAATCCCTCACCCAAGAGAAGGACCGCACGCGCGCGGGGGAGACGATTTCGGACACGAGGTTGCGGCGGAGGGTGCGCCAGAGGGGCCCGTAGGGGGCGGAATTGACGGTGCATTTGCCGGAGCTGAAGAGGAGGCGGGTGGGGGAGTCGGGAGGGCGGGAGGAGAAGGTGGGGCCACGGCGGATGAGGGCGTCGTGGATGAGGTCGGAGGAGGAGATTATGATGAGTGTGCGCTGGCCCATGCGGAGGGTGAAGATAGGGCCGTAGGTGCGGCGGAGGTCGCGGACGATGTACATGAAGGGGCGGTTTTGGAGGAGGATTTGGAAGAGGTTGCCGACGACGGGCCAGCCGCGGGGGCCGGGAGGAAGGTCGGAGGAGGGGGAGGAGCAGTGGTGCCACCAGGCGGCGGCGAGAGCGAGGGCAGTCAGGATGTAGAGGAAGTCGATGAGATCCATTGGGAATGGATAGAGGTCTACGAGTGTGTTGATTGGAAGGACTGGTTTTTATATAAGGAGTATGTTTGGAGGTGGTGAGGGAAAGTTGATGCTTTTGAAATTTTTATTTCATATAAAATGGTATTTAAGTTGGTTAAAAGAAGTAAGTTTAAATTAATATGATTAAAATTCGGTTAATTTTAATTTGAATTTAATTAAATTTAATAGCTTTAAAACTTAATATAAAAAAATGGCATGTTAAATTTCATATGTTTTTTTTGTTTGTCATTTTTAATAAATCATTATTTCGTTAACACGTATTTTGTATAAATTACATTTTTAAAATAACTAAATGATAAAATATTTCAAAATTAGAAGAGATTAAAAAAAAGAACATTTACGTATATAACCCCAAAGTTCTATTTATTTACATATGTAGCATCTAAATTTTACTTTTTATATTTATACCGACCAAAAATTTTTACCAAAATATTTAAATGAAATACATAGATAAGGTGGCATGCATGTATCTAAAAATACAAATATTTGAGAGGTATATATATGCAAATATTTAAAAAAACAGGGAGTTGGAAATAAAATGAATTGAGTACTTATTATTAAAAATATTTAATTTTTTCATGGTGAGTTGGAAGGAAATGGGGGCAGTGAATGCGCAGTTAATATTTGGGGGAGTGAGTGGTTGAGGTTGGGTCGGTTATAAGATGAGGGCAGCGTAAAGGGTGGGGTTGAGGCAGTCAGTGGTGAGTCATAAAGAGGGGTTATTAACCAAGCCTTTGTCCTATGTCTTCCACATCTCTCTTCCAAGTCAATTTTATTCTTTATTCATTTCATTATTATCTTTTTTTTTCATGGACAATATATTATAATCATTTTTTTCAATTTTAGTACATTTAGGATGCCATGTTGTTTTCATTTTTTATTTAATGATGTGTTGAAGGACTTTTTAGCAAGAAGTCTTTCCAACTCAAATTAAAAGTCAAACATGACTCTTTGTCTTTGCAAAATTAAACTAAAGACATCAAAATTGATCAAATTTGAGTTAGATGAAGCTCGGATCAGACTATTATATTAATTGGAAGATTCGGGTGGCTAATTGAATGATTAAATATATTCAAAATCTGACAAGTTTATAGCTGCATCGGGCATCTCGATGACATAAATTCAACAATTCCAAAATTGTTATATAGTGCCATTACTAAGACACACAAATATCCACAAAAAAAATATCAAATCGAGTTGATCTCTCCGAGCCATCTAAGGAAGTAGTTCAGATTCTTTCCTTATTTGAAGTAAGACATCTCTAAGAGTATATAAATAGAACTTTATGCCCCTTCATGAAAGAAAACTAAGAGCTCGACCACAAGTTGAATAAGGATAATGAGCTGACTTCCAGTGGAGTTTCCGTCAAAAGATCCGATGAAGGATTTTCGCTCAAGTAGTCGCCGATGTCTGTCAACCACCGCTTGCCAATTATCATCAACCACATTAGGCCGCCCCTTGCTAGTTGCAACAAAGCCCCTTACAGAGTCACAAAATTTGCAGTGAAGGAACGAAATACCATGCATAATTACGATGTGCACTGCAGAGTAACTAAGCACCGTGCAAAATCAAGACTTACATTGAGGAGTAACGAAACACCACATGGAGTAAGGACCAATGTCGTAGAATAACAAGATATCCCTACAAAGCAGTGCATGATCTTGGCCACTGTGCAGTGATGCACTTTGAAGATGGTGGACCAAAGTTTCACGGACTAATCCCAATCACAAACGCGCTTGATCTTTGTATGATGAATTCTTCTGTATACAACCTCAAAAAACTGTGTAACATTTTCTCGCCTGTAGGATAAGCATTTATAGTAGATTGCTCTGACTTTGGTATGCACTACACTTTTTCCTCTTTTTAGATTTTTCATGCAAAAAGTTGTATTATCTCTACATGTCACTTCAATTACTTGTTTATGTGTTCGATCTTCATCCAATGCTAATATACTAAATAATTATTATACCATCATGAATTTTCCGACACACAATAACTGTCATTAATTCTGTAGAACTTAAATACACATTTTCACATATGAGTATTTAATACAATGTAAATAAAAAATATTAGACGTTAGATATGTAAATAAATAATAATTTTCATTTATCATGTATTATATTTTCGGTAATATAAGGAAGGGGACTTTGAAAACTTATTTTGTTTGCGATAAGTGTTGAGACAAAAATTGAAAATATAATCTTATTGAAAGTCGGATGAGAGGAATGAAAGAAAATAAGAAAAAGAAATAATAGTAAATGAAAACACTAATTGTCTGAGAATAGAACCAGTAATTTGTTCTGTAGAAATCCTTTTATTTATATGCTACAGAAGGGGTCTCATGATCAATTAAATGATTTTCCCTAATTTAATAAGAACGTTACATTTATTTTTGAGTCATTACACATGTACATATTTGCCACTCATGCAAACATAGTTTGACCTTGTAACCGCCGTTGGCGCCGTTCTATATATGTGATTGTTTCGCATTTGTAACTACTTTGGTTGGACATATGGCATTCGTTTTGTCGGCTAAAGGTCATTCGGTCAACTGAGTGATCTTTGGACGTCTAGTACGAAGGGATCAATTATGGAGACACATTGTTCTTTGGAAGAATTATTTCATCAAAGAAAGAGTGTGTTATCGTAATATAATAGACAACATTCCTTCGGTTGATTAGACTATAAAAAAGGAGCCCCCTTTAGGCACAGTTGATCTTGTGAACGTCATTGTGTCGGTCCAGTTGTTATTGGTATAGGTGCACGACATTCCTTGGCTTCGTTGGCTAAAAATTTGGTTGACTAGAATGATATTCGATTGCTCGATCTGTTGCGCTCTTTTATGCGAGCTGTTAGATTTCGTCAAGATTTTAATATTTGCGTCAGAATTTGAAAAATGATAAAAGAAATGGGTTTATTTGTAAATAGCAAGTTTGGAGTGGTCTGTATGCAATTTCCCCATTTAATTTTAGTATTGATGAGACTATCGTCCAGTGCCATGCAAAGTGGCGTGGGCCAATAAGCTAGGAGACAGATTATTGGTCTTACAACCTATCATAGATGCTAATTAATCAAATAATTACACCCTATCCAAAGTTTTTTATTTAATTACAAATAATAAATATTAGCCTCAAATGAAATCTTGCTTCTTTCATATTATTACAAATTGAACCCATGCTAAAGGAAACCCATAAATGCTTTAATTAAATATATTCAAGTGTTTTTATTCAATTTTAAAGGATTTATATCTCATGCAATAATAATATATAAATAAGTTTTTTTTTAATAATTTCTAAAATCTAAACAAAATATAAGTAACTAGACATCATCTTTGAATCAAAGTCATTCAACCATCACTCGATCACTGTCATTCAATCATTGTTATTTTACTATCATCACTCAATCAATGACATTCAACCATCACTTCATTCCATTAACCCTCTAATTATTTTTAAATACCATCATTTGACTGTCTTAATCTAAATAATATCATTTGACTATCACAGTCTAACTGCAATGATACAGTTTATCTATACACAATTATCTAAACATTATCTTTGAATCATCATCATTCATTTATCATCATTTGATCAATATCATCTAATTGTCGTCACAATCATCATCATCTAATCATTATCATCCAATAGTCGTCATTTTTTATTACACAATCATAGTTGTTTAATCAACATCGATAAACTGAATTATTATCATCAAACTGGCAGCGTATGACGATTATAACTCAAAAAAGAACAAGTATACATCATATCACTTAGTCATTATATCGTTTTTTTTTTACATTTTATTAGTTAAAAAAAAAAAAGGCTAGCTGAAACCTAATGGCATTAAAATTATTTAATAGTTTGATGAATTTCAAAATAGTAATAATAATAATAAAGTGATTATTAGTTATATCATACGGCTTCTGGATAGAATTATAATTTCGCTTCTTGATTTCCTCACTTATCCCATGAAACATATACAAAGTATTTAATTTGGAGATAAATAGATCAAATTTATTTTTAATTGGTTAAATTTATTTTTAAGTATGCTAGTTGATTTATATTTTCTCTTAAATTAATTTTTAAATTGTAAAATCTTTTTAGACTAAATTTATCCAAAATTTTTACTCTAAATTTGCCAGCAAAACACATGCATCAGTAATGTTTGAGAGATGCAGAATAGAGGTTAAATGTATGAGCCAGAACTGGAGTGGATACAACAGTTGTTTTCGAAAGTTGAAATCGATATTTTGTCTAGTGGACATCGAATATTGATTCCCAAAATGATTGAAAATCCTTGTGTGTTTGCTCCTGATTTGAAAAGCTCACGCCACGAGATTCGAACCCACGACCCGAGAGACTTACGCCAGAGACCGCACCAATAAGTCAGGTCATTCACACGATAGAACATATATATAAATAAATCCCTCACTTTTTTCTTTGGTGTATATATTATATAAGTAAACAAATAAATAATTAAGATATAAATCAATCAAGATATAGTAAATCTATTAAATCCTAGGTCGTTTAAATCCTAAGAGTTATTTGGTATTAAAAATGTTAAATTCAGTTAAATCCGAAATAAATTATTTGGCTACTTATTCTAGAAATTAAATATTCATAAGATTTACCATCTTATTGTATTGACGTTGCATATATATTCACTTTAATTAGACAAATTTAATTATAGTTAATATAATTAAATATCTCGACTATTTATTTTTCTTAGTGATTTATTGAGCTAATTAAACAATAAATTATATTGTGAAAAATTAAATAAAAATTTAAAAAATAATACTTTAGATATAATTTTTGTAATAAATCCTATAATTTTTAATATTAATATTAAATTAATTACTTGATTAACACATAAAATATATATTTATGGTTTGATTAGATATTTTAAATATTAATTAGCAAAAAAATGTATCAATTACATTGTCAATAATTAAATTATAATTATTTAAGATAAATATTCTAATTGATCAATATTTAATAGTTTATGAAAGTAATAAACTAAAGAAATTTTGTTTAATCAATGTAATAAACATTTATTATTTTATATTTAATTAATAAATAATTTATGGACCTTTATTTTAGAATTTANTTGAGGGTGAGGCTCGATCAAATAAACTAAAGAACGTTATGACATCTGTTTGGTCTGCGAAACCAATGTATTATCTCATGCAATAATAATATATAAATAAGTTTTTTTTAAATAATTTCTGAAATCTTAACAAAATATAAGTAACTAGACATCATCTTTGAATCAAAGTCATTCAAGCATCACTCGATCACTGTCATTCAACCGTCATTATTTTACTATCATCATTCAATCAATGACATTCAATCATCATTATTTAACTAGACATCTTGTATCATTCTCTTAACCCTTCAATTATCTTTTGAATATCATCATTTGACTGTCTTAATCTAAATAATGTCATTTGACTATCACAATCTAACTGCAATGATACAGTTTATCTATACACAATTATCTAAACATTATCTTCAAATCGTCATCATTCATTTATCATCATTTGACTAATATCATCTAATTGTCGTCACAATCACCATCATCCAATCATCATCATCCCATAGCCGTCATTTTTTATTACACAATCATATTTGTTTAATCAACATCGACAGACTGAATTATTGTCATCAAACTGTCAGCTTATGACCATTATAACTCGATAAAGAACAAGTACAGATAATATCACTTAGTCATTAGATAATTTTTTTACATTTTATTAGATAAAAAAAAGGCTACTGGCATTAAAATTATTTAATAGTTTGATGAATTTCAAAATAGTAATAATAATAATAAAGTGATTGTTAGTTATATCATACGGCTTCTGGATAGAATTATAATTTCGCTTTCTTGATTTCCTCACTTATCCCATGAAACATATACAAAGTATTTAATTTGGAGATAAATAGATCAAATTTATTTTTAATTGGTTAAATTTATTTTTAAGTATGCTAGTGGATTTATATTTTGTCTTAAATTAATTTTTAAATTGTAAAATCTTTTTAGACTAAATTTACCCAATTTTTTTACTCTAAACTTGCCAGCAAAACACATGCATCAGCACTGTTTGAGAGATACAAAAAAGGGGTAAATGCATGAGCTAGAACTGGGGTCGATACATTAGTTGTTTTAGACCCCAGAGAACATTATTATTATTTTTTTTCGAAAGTTGAAATCGATATTTGGTCTAGTGGACATCAAATATTGATTCCCCCAAATGATTGAAAATCCTGGTGTGTTTACTCCTGATTTGAAGAGCCCACGCCACGTGATTCGAACCTCCGACCCGAGGAACTTATGCCAGAGTCCGCACCAATGAGTCAGGTCATTCGCACCAGAGAACATATATATAAATGAATCTCTCGCTTTTTTTTCTTTAGTGTATATATTATATAAGCAAACAAATAAATAATTAAGATATAAATCAATCAAGATATAGTAAATCTATTAAATCATAAAAGTTATTTGGTATTAAAAATGTTAAATTCAGTTAAATCAGAAATAAATTATTTGGCTACTTATACTAGAAATTAAATACTCATATGATTTACCATCTTATTGTATTGACGTTGCATATATATTCACTTTAATTAGAAAAATTTAATTATAGTTAATATAATTAAATATCTCGACTATTTAATTTTTTTAGTGATTTATTGAGCTGATTAAACAATAACTTATATTGTGAAAAATTAAATAATTTTTTTTTTAAAAAATAATACTTTAGATATAATTTTTTTAATAAACCCTATAATATTAATATTAATATTAAATTAATTACTTGATTAAAAATAAAATATATAATTATAGTTTGATTAGATATTTTAAATATTAATTAGCCAAAAAATTGTATCAATTACATTGTCAAAAAATAAATTATAATTATTTAAGATAAATATCCTAATTAATCAATATTTAATAGTTTATGAAAGTAACAAACTAATGAAATTTTGTTTAATCAAGGTAATAAACATTTAATATTTTATATTTAATTAATAAATAATTTATCGACCTTTATTTTAGAATTATATATATATATATATATATAACCATGAGGTTTTGGTTTTCCCCCAAGCTTTGCATGAAGTTGCTTTAGGGAAGGAGAACTGTACTCTTATTAATCCCCTNATATATATATGTATATGTATATGTATATGTATATATATAAATAAATTAGTTAAAATATTATTTTTATGATTTCAAATTTGTAAAATAAATTTATTTCATCAAATTTGAAAATCTTAAAATAAAATCTAAACAAAATTTAAAATGGGCATGTGCATGCATAACAAACATTTCTTACATATTTACACATCTACCGCCCAAACTTTCATATTTACATGCAAACACTCAAAATCATAACATCACATAAAAAAATATCATGATTAATAACATTTTCGAAGTAAAATGCATATTTTCATATATATACTTATTGTACCAAAATGTTATAATATCAAACATAACATTTAAAAAATAAGTCATCATTTCCAAAATTATATTTTTTATTTGCAAGAAAATAAATTAGCCTAATATTTCTCCTTAAATGCTTCAACTCCCAAAATTTTCTAATATTAATTAAGGGTCTGTTTGAGACAGCTTATATATTTGGCTCACGCGTTTCGCGAGCTCATCTGAAACATCGTTTGAGTTTTTACATTAAACACAGGCTGCGGGCCGAACCTTGCGGCCCGCCTGCAAGTCACTTGAAATTTCAGGATATGCAGCTTATCCTAAAAAGTACAATCCGCGTCAATAATTAATGGGACTTTTTTTTCTTCTGCTTTTTTTATTCATAAATATAGAATATTGGCCTTCACGACTCCACGCATTCCAATTGGGCAGAGCTACTGTCATTGTATTTATTACCCCCTGGAAAATTATTAATTATTAAGTGGCACTAGACTGCAAAAAAAGAAGCAAAATTGCAATTAACAATTTCAAAAGCGCCGAATCTGAATGCTTATTTTGTCAAAAATAAAGTAATTTTTTGAAAAATGAATGGAAGAGAGTGGTTGATTTATAAATAGCAAGTTTTGGTGTTATGCATCTTTATAATTATGTGATATTATAATCATTTAATTCCTATTATTAAAATAATGTAGAGTTACGTGTGGATTCCAATGAAATCACGCCACGTGACGGTGATCGAAAAAAAATTAAAATATGTCTGGTAACATAAAGAATATTTCTCCGGTGTTATTCATATAATATTGTGTGTTACTCGGGTGTTATTGTGTGTTTTTCAAGTATTATTGATTTGTTATTGTGTTATTATAACACGGAGAATATTCCAGAACATAATAACACCTGAATAACATATAATAACACATGAATAACACCAAATAACAAGGGGGGATTCCTCTGTGTTACCGGTCCGATTTCTTTTTCTGTACCTTCATGTGACATGATTTTATTGGACTCCGTACATAACTCTGCGTGCGAAGTCCTGATCTAATAATTTTACACATAAATTTAAATTAACAAAATAAAATAATTGTGAACTATCGATACTGTCCTTAAAATTTTTTTTCGTACCAGTCGTGGTAGCCATCAAAATTATGTAGCATTCCTGTGGTAGAATATTTTCCGGTCGGACCACGCTCATTCCCAAAATGGGGAGTCATTCGTCCTTCTCAATTCGGTCAATTGGATCATTCGTCCCGTACCGACTGTGCCCATCAAGATTGCTTTCTCGACATGTGTCTCTTCTAGTGCCGCCGAATCTGGTTCGATGTACTCTTGTCCATACAATAATAACAAAGTTATTGTCCGAAATTTATAAGAAAATATAAAGTGTTACTACTATTTCAAAAAAATAAAAAGAAAAGGGCAAAACTGTTTTCCATTAGGCTAACAGGCAATGGAAAACAGCNTACCTGAATAACATACTAATATTAAAAAAAAAAATAAAAAAAAAAAAGGCAAAACTGTTTTCCATTAGGGTAATAGGCAATGCACTCCCCCGCACGCACGCTGGGTGCGGGCCTGTGACTGCCTGGCGCTGCTCGCATGCGACACATTCGGCCGATTGGCGAGCGTCTGAGCGGTGGTGTCGGTGGAAGCCGCGCTCACACGGTCGGCATTGGGCTTTAGCCAGCATAAAGAATTCATGCGTGCATTAAAATCATAGATGTAATAAATTAATTGCATTTTATATTCCCAATAAATTATGTCTTCTGTGATCTTATTAACTATTAATTCCATTATATAAAAGAAGAAGAGTTCATTTTGGTGCAATTTTTTCTTTTATTTTGCTCTTTTTTTTTTCTAGTGTTTGAACCCCATCATTTGAGATTCTTCGAGTTATTTTTAATAAATGAGCTACTCATTCGAGCACTACTTTACTTTTAAAATTATTATCACATTATTATTTTCGCAAAAAAAATAAAATAGCATGAAATTCAATGTGTTGAATCTGAATTTGTCTGAAAGAACTGTCTAAAGAATAGAGTGTTGTTGAATGAGAGCGACAGAGCGAGAAAGAGCAATAACACAGTAAAGAGTAGTGAATTTGCTAAATCATAAGAAATGAGTACTTATACATTTGCATAATGTACCTGTTTCGTACATGGAGATCCCCATGGGGCCCATTNCTTAGATGTAATAAATTAATTGCATTTTATATTCCCAATAAATTATGTCTTCTGTGATCTTATTAACTATTATGTCCATCATATAAAAGAAAAAGAGTTTATTTGGTGCCAATTTTTTCTTTTATTTTGCTTTTTTTTTAAGTGTTTGAACCCCATCATTTGAGATTCTTCCAAGTTATTTGTAATAAATGAGCTACATTTGAGCATTATTTTATTTTTAAAATTATTATCAAATTATTATTTGGCGAAAAAAAGTAAATTTGATATGTTCAATACAAATCTGTTTGAGAGATCGTCGGTGGATGAGAGGGGAGAGGCAGAAGAGCAATAACATAGCAAAGAGTAGTGAATTTGCATAACATCTTATTCATGAAATAGACCCCGTACTTAAAGAAATGAGTCTATATACATTCCCAGACAGTACCCCTAGAATATGTAGGTGCAGCAGAGATATTTTTGTCCATAGATGAAGATCCCCATGGGGCCCACATAAATGGTCACCCGGGTGTGGATAGGCTACGTGGTTGCTAGGTCGTGCGGGCTGCTTGGTCGGATGACGATGAGGTTGGGTGATTACTCACCGAGAGTCCTTGTTATCCGCCCTGAAGTTGAAGGACCCATTTCTACTTCCAGATCTACCTGAGCTGGAGAATGACAGGCTCAATCGGACGGATTATATTTATTCTCTTATCATCTGGATTTTTCAAATGTGATTATTCACTTATCTGTAACGTGGTCTGATCATCATCGCGCCGTCTCAAGTTATCTCAAGTTATAATGCATTCAATACATTTGGAGTACACAACAAAATAACTCTCTCTTCACCCCTATTTCCCATTCTGATTAATTTACATAAATAAATATGTTTTTTTTTTTTTTTTCACTCACAGGTATTTATTTTTAGAGTGTAATAGGCCACTCTTTTTATTATATTTATTATTTACATGCTTCTTTCGCTGTCTCACTTTAAGGATACTTAATTACATTTGTCCCCTTTTTTTCTCTTATTTGCAACTATTACCATATTTGTAAGACTCTAAATTAAGAGCACATTTGGGGCAACTTACAAGTACCGTTTGATTCTCGCATTTCGCTAGCTTATCCGAAATTGTGTTTGAGTTTTTGTACTAAACGGAGGGCGCGTGACAAATGAATCCCGCGGCCTCCCGTGGGCTACGTTTTAAGATAAACAGTTTATTCTGAAACGTACAAGCTACCCCAAATACGACCTTAGAAAGAATCCAGCGGAACATGAGGGAATACATGGGGCATATAAGTCAAAGAGGTAATTTAACAGAACAATTCAATTTCTATATTTAAACGGCCAACCAAATCATTAAAGTAACTCAAACCGTCCATTAAATTTATATTAAAACGTGCATGATTTTAATGCGCTGGAACTGCTTGAGCCCAAAAAAATTTTATCACATTTTCCAAAAATCGAAATATCGTTTTAATGCGTATTTATTCATGACTAGGGATCTCAAAAAAAAAAAAGAAAGCTCGCGAATAGGTCGTGTATGGTTCGTCAATGAGTTCGTATTCGATTCGTTCGATAAGTAAACGAGACAAATGCGAATAAATTTTTTTTGTTCGGTTAGTTGAACGAACAAAACACGAACAATGTNGCATAAAGAATTCATGCGTGCATTAAAATCATAGATGTAATAAATTAATTGCATTTTATATTCCCAATAAATCATGTCTTATGTGATCTTATTAACTGTTATATCCATTATATAAAAGAAAAAGAGTTCATTTGGTGCAAATTAAATCCTTTTATTTTGCCCTTTTTTTAGTGTTTTAACCCCATCATTTGAGATTCTTCCAGTTATTTTTAATAAATGAGTTACTCATTCGAGCACTACTTTACTTTTAAAACTATTATCACATTATTATTTTCGAAAAAAATAAAATAGAATGAAATTCAATGTGTTGAATCTGAATTTGTCTGAAAGAACTGTCTAAAGAATAGAGCGTTGTTGAATGAGATCGACAGAGCGAGAAAGAGCAATAACACAGTAAAGAATAGTGAATTTGCTAAACCCTAAGAAATGAATCCTTATACATCTACATAATGTACCTGTTTCGTACATGGAGATCCTCATGGAGCCCATAGAATTGGTCGCCCGATTGTCGTTAGGCCAAGTGGCTGCTTCGCCGGGTGACGATAAGGCTGGGTGAGTCTTCGCTATCCGCCCAGAAGTTGAATGACCCGTTTCTTTTTCCAGATCTACTCGATTTGTNTGAATTGGTCGCCCGATTGTCGTTAGGCCAAGTGGCTGCTTCGCCGGGTGACGATAAGGCTGGGTGAGTCTTTGCTATCCGCCCCGAAGTTGAATGACCCGTTTCTTTTTCCAGATCTACTTGATTTGGAGTATGATGGGCTCGATCAGATGGATTTAATTAGTTGGATTCTTCAGGTGTGATTCTTCTCTTATCTGTAACGCGAAATAATCATTACTGCGCCACCTCAAGTTATAATGCATTCGATGCATTTGGAGTACACAACAAAATAACTCTCTCTTCACCTCTATTTTCCCATTCTCATTAATTTACATAAATAAATATGATTTTTTTAAAAAAATTTATATTTATATTTACATGCTTCTTTTGATGTCTCACTTTAAGGATATTTACTAATTACATTTGTCCCCTTTTTTTTCTCTTATTTGCAGCAATTAGCATATTTGTAAGACTCTAAATTAAGGGTCGTACAGTTTGATTCGCGCGTTTCGCCAGTTTATCCGAAACCGCGTTTGAGTTTTTACACTAAACTCAGGCCACGGGCCGGCCCGCATGCGGGTTACGTTTCAAGATAAACAACTTATTCTGAAACACACAAGCTGACTCAAACGCACCATAAATTGGCCTCCAACGTAAAATAAATTTTTTTTTATATAAATAAAAAAGTTTTGTATGGTCCTCAATGTAAATATTAGAAAGAATCCAGCAGAACATGAGGGAATAAATGTGGCATATAAGTCAAAGAGGTAATTTAACAGAACAATTCAATTTCAATATTTAAACGGCCAACGAAATCATTAAAGTAACTCAAACCGTCCATTAAATTTATGTTAAAACGTGCATGATTTTAATGCGCTGGAACAGCTTAAGCCCGAAAAAATTTTATCACGTTTTCCAAAAATCGAAATATCATTTTAATGCGTATTTATTCATGACTGGGGTTCTCTAAAAAGCTCGTTGTTCAAGAACAGTTCTTGTTCGATTTGTCAATGAGTACGTGTTTGATTCGTTCGATAAGTAAACGAGACGAACGTGAATAAAATTTTTTTTGTTCGGTTAGTTAAACGAATCAAACACGAACAATGATGCGTTCGTTCATGTTCGAATCTTTATTGTTCGAAATATAAATTAATTGAAATAATTATATATAAAAAAATTATGATATTTTTTAAAAAATAAAATTTAGAAATTATAATATATAACAAATTATTAATAATAATATATTAATAGACTATATTAGTATACTAATATAGATATTATATATTTATATAATATAAGTTATATAATTAATATAATATATTATTTATATAAATTAATATTACATATGTAAAATTGGCTCGTCGTTCGCGAACAACTCGTGTTTGGCTCTTTCGTTAAGAAACGAACACGAACAGTGACTACACAAACAATTTCGAACACAAACTTATTTCAAACTAACTAAATTTCAAACAAACCGAACACGAACAAAGCTATGTTCGTTCGTGTTCAGTTCGTTTACACCCCGATTCATGACATAGTCCTTGAAGGTTTAAGAATTAATTAAAAGAAAATAAAATGAAATGTAAGAAACCAGAGGAATTATTTATAAGTTTGTGACAACAATGAGCTATAAGAGTTGGAAATGTAAATATATGAGAATTGTGCAATGTAAATTTCTCAACATCATGGCATCATTTTTATTTTAGTGTTCTTATTTTATATCATCTAATTACAAAAATAAAATAAAATATCATATCTCCATACATGAAATTGCCTACAAAAGTTATGAGATGCTTCATAAGAGAAATGTGTGTGTATGTGTGTCACATATTGTAGCTTTGTTTGGCATGCATGAAATAGACAAAGTATTTTGCTTTACATTTTGGCATATGCTTTATTGATCTCAATCTACACCATCCAACACTATTATCATTGTTGTTGGAAAAGAAATTCTAGAGCCCATTGAAGAATGAACTCTTATGGTAATGGCTTGGGACTACTCAATGGTAAGGTAGTGAATGCTTTAAATTATGCTTTAAACAATGATAAATATGGAAAAATATGTAATATGAAAGAAAAAAATGTGAGATTTGGGATCAAGGAACATGTGAGGTAAGTAAAGATTAACATTTTGATATAATTGTATGAATTACTAAAAAATTATGCTCAAGAAAACCATTATTAAAGTATTCAAACTGTTCATCGGACTATCAATAAACTCCATACTTATGGGATGGAGCACTTAGACAAAGAACATATAATAAAATCCTATATTTTTTTGCGAGAAGTGTGGGTTCCCAGCATAATAGTTAGTTTGAAGCTATAATTTTAAGTTTATAGGTTTTTTTAATAATCAACATAAGTTCTTATTAACTCCTGATCAAAGAATTAATTTAAAGGAAGTTGAAGATGATAACATAAAAGAGGTAAAAAGTATTGCAATTAAGTATTATGAATTGAGTGATGGTAACTAATTGTCTCAATAAAAAAAAAAGATGTTGATGAGAGGGCGTTACAAATACATTGAAAGTGTTGGCAGTTATTTTTGATGCAACACACGTATGAAATGTCTTTTTAAGCCTTGAGATGCATTTACGACCTCTACGGAAGTTTGAGGTTAATGTCCTACTCATATTCAGGCCTTCGAGGTTCACATGCTGCTCGAAATCCCCTCCGACAGACTTCTCGGGAGATCTACCTTTGTGAGGGCCCGACGTGACCATGTGGTAAACTCCCAAAAAGCACACAGAGTCCTCAGGTAGCGTGATCACACCACCCAAGAAGAGAGCCCAGTGTAATTACGCTGAATATCAAACGTGACTACACCCAAAGCCTTGAAAGCGCTCAGAACTCTCAGACGACGTGACCACGTCTGAGGGTGGCGTGACCACACCACCATAACAAGGAGCCCGACCTAATTATGTCGTGTCTCAGGCATGAACATGTCGGGTCACCCGCCTTTCCAGTTTTCAGTCCTCGGCAGCTTGCCAATCTCGCCAAAAGTCACTTGAAAGTGCATGTTTAAGGGGCTAATTAGGAAATAATCAGTGAGGGATGATCAAGGAGAGTCATGTGCCTCTTTTTGAGACTCTTGGAGCCCTTGAAGGAAGGGTGTTGCATGCAAGCCTATGGAAAGGGGAGGACTAACTAAAGTTGAGGCTCTCCATCCATTATTCTCCTATGGTCCATCTTCTCTCTGACCTAGAGTCCTTTTGGAAGGGGAGTGTTGAGAAGATCTTCTTCCTCTTCTTCTTCTTGCTCAGAGAGAACTTTTGAGGTGGAAGCTTGAGAGGTAGGCAAAGAGTCAGGCTTCTTCCATCAAGAGAACTTGCATCCTCTCCCCTTTCTTCTTCATGTTCTTCCTCTTTCTCCACCACTTCCTTTGAGTGTGTGAGGGGACCTTCTTCAGGAGTAACAATGACTTTATATATGCTTAAAAATATAAGTATTTAATATTGTTGCTAAAAGATTTAATTCTCAACAACGACACCAAAAACTTAATAACAATTATATATTCGATAAAGATGTATATATAAAATATTCAATGATGGTAAAGTCACACTTATCAACGCAAGTATACGTATCGCTCAAGTAATATATGACTCTAATAGAGTCCTAGATATTGATCCCACATGGAGTAATATTAGAACTACGAACTAAGATTTTAGAAAAGCAATACTTAATCACAACAATGGATTCAAATTGCTTATCTGTCACTAATAGACAATTGAAATAAATATGTAATTTTAATAACTCTTTAATAACTAATTATACTAATAAAGATTTTAATGTGATATTCAATATATAAGAAATCATCATTCTCCTTGTCAATAAATTATAGTGAATAGATAAATTGAATCAGGTCAAATTGTATTGTGCCAAATAAAAACATACATATTCTTTACCCTTTGGTCCAGGCATAAAGAACATTGACTAATCCTACACTTGCTTACTGAATCTGCGGCTAGGCTGGGAGGATACCAGCTCTCGCTTTGGAGCTCCCACGTTCCCCCTGCCTGAGGGCTAACATCTACACCACCCAAATGATAGGATCAAATTGGGGATTTTATTGCCTGAGGGCTAACATCTACACTTCAACACCCAAATGATAGGACCAAATTGAGGATTTTAGCTTTCCACTCTAAAATCTCCAATTCTACGCTCGATAATTTTTATTTCCCTATTTATTTGCACCAAATTGGGGATTTTAGTCTGTCACTCTAAAATCTCCAATTCTACGCTCGATAATTTTTTTTCCATATTTATTTGCACCCAACTTTTCACTCTAAAATCTCCAATTCTACGCCCGATAATTTTATTTCCCTATTTATTTGCACCCAACTTTCCTCTAAAATCTCCAATTCTACGCCTGATAATTTTATTTCCCTATTTATTTGCACCCAACTTCTAATCTAAAATCTCCAATTCTACGCCCGATAATATTATTTCCCTATTTATTTGCACCCAACTTCCGAGGGCTTTGAAAATCTCCAATTCTACGCCCAATAATTTTATTTCCCTATTTATTTGCACCCAACTTCCAAGAGTTTTGACCTCCTTGAATCTTGAATGTAATCTTTACTTTAGTTGTAAAACTTAACATATTTTAACAAATCAATTGGCCAGATTGAAAGTAAATTAAGACCAAAGTAAAAAGATCATCACAAATTCCTTAACATTTTCAAGGCTTAACTAATTCTACAGAGAAAACTACTCAGATCTCATGGAGAAAACACAACAAAACTCGGAATTCATATATAAAAGCAAGTCATACAGACTACAACAAGTAAATAACACTTATCTCTAATTTCTCCTCAAGCGAACTCCTCGAAGTTCCTCTGAATCTCTTCCTTTCTTTACAACACACATAATTCTCCTTCGAAGCGGCGAGGGGGAAGAAATCTCTCACTTTCCCTCCACTCTTACAATCTCTCAAAGAATTCCTCACAATTAGACTCTCTACTAAACTCTCTACACACTAACTTTTGACTCCTTAGACTAACCCAAGGAGAGTCAAAGCAGACCAATTCTGGTCTTAGCCACCACACCAAAAGCTCCCCCAATACTCTCAAGCCTTGTCATGCTTCCTCCATCACCATAGTCAAAACATCAAAAGTGGAGAAAGCTCTAATCCTTTTTCCTAAGCTCTTAAAATCCCTCTTCTCATCCTCTGAGGAGCCATCAGAGATCCCAAAGCACCTCAGAGCTTCCCTCCATGACCTTCCATGGCTATAAATGGCCTCAACCCGAGAGCTCCCTACACACCCTAAGCTCCCCAACCAACCGACAGAACCCTTAGTTCCCAACACATACATACAACCAAGAGTGGCTCATCTCTAGCCTTTCCAAGCCTCCACATTTCCCTCATTGCCCTAATTTCATCTCTGAAATCCAGGGGTCATCACGGCCTTCACATGAACCCCTTCAATACTTCAATTTAACC
>JXCR01040158.1:180773-199909 GCA_002079205.1 Phalaenopsis hybrid cultivar | reverse complement strand
TATAATTAATAATTTGATCCATTATATAAATTTATGTGAGAGTATATTTATCTTCATTTACTTTATTTTTAGGGTGTATTTATCATTTTTAAGGTTTTATAAACTTATAAATAAATAAATAACTTTATGGAGATAAATAAGATTTTGTTTTATTTGGTATTTATATGTATCCCTTTATGGTCCAAATTGCATTAGCCAATATGAAAGAATTTTCTTAGGTTTTATTAGTTTTAAAAATAATCAACTTAGTATGTTAAATTAATTAATTATATATTTATATTTTTAAAATAAATTAATACTTGATAAGTAATTTTTTATTTTTTAGAGCATTCTCATCTCAGCAACACTTAGTTTTATTCTCTTCTTTATAGGCCAATATTCTGAATCAAAAGCATTTCAGATTTCACAGTCATATTATAACACTTTCCTTTTAAGTCTAAACGATACTTTCTTATCACACAATAGTCCTTGATTCATTCCTCCACTTCAACCATCCAACTTCAATTCTACTAAAAAAATTCTCATCTATATCAACATTTCTGTGAACAATATAACCAAGATATCTAAAATGCTCCCTCCTTTTATTTACTTGATCACCCGTTGTTATAACTTCACTGTTACTTTTACTACTACTAAAATTACATTTAATGCATTCAATTTTAGATTTACTCAAACGATAGCCTTTAGACTCTGAAGTTTACCTTCATAATTCAAGTTTTTTTTTCCCGAACTCTTTCTTTAATATTATCCACATGCNCATGCATTTATTTAACACCTATGGAATTTATTTTTTGTCCCATAGAAGTCATGTGTTGTAATTAATTACNTATAAATTATAATATATAATAAATTAATAATAATAATATAATAATATACTATATTAGTAATATACTAATATATGTATTATATATTTATATAATACAAGTTATATAATTAATATAATATGTTATTTATATATATTAATATTAGAGATGTAAAACTGGCTCGTCGTTCGTGAACAACTCGTGTTCGGCTCTTTAGTTAAGAAACAAATACAAACAGTGACTTCACGAACAATTTCGAACACGAACTTATTTCAAACAAACTAAATTTCAAACGAAACAAAAACAAACACAAACTCTATTTTTTCATGTTCGGTTCGTTTACACTCCGATTCATGACATAATCCTTGAAGGTTTAAGATATAATTTAAAGAAAATAAAATGAAATTTGTAAGAAACCAGAGGAATTATTTTAAAATTATTTATTTTATTTTCAACAAACAGGAGGCATTTATGTACATGCCATAGAATTCTTATGTATTTATATACTTAGCACATAAACATATCCTTCAAATATTTGACATCTCATCAAAAATATCATATCACCATCTTTTTAAAAGTAAATTTGTAACACCAATGAGCTATAAGAGTTGGACATGTAAATATATGAGAATTATGCGGTATGAATGTAAATTACTCAAAATCATGGCATCATTTTTATTTTAGTGTTCTTATTTTATATCATTTAATTACAAAAATAAAATAAAATACCATATGTCCATACATGAAATTCCATACAAAAGTTATGAGATGTTTCATAAGGTAAATGTGTGTGTATGTGTGTCACATATTGTAGCTTTGTTAGGCATGCATGAAATAAACAAAGTATTTTGCTTTACATTTTTGCATATGCTTTTCTACTCTCAATCTACACCATCCAACACTATTATCATTGTTGTTGGAAAAGAAATTCTAAAGCCCATTGAAGAATGAACTCTTATGGTAATAGCTTGGGACTACTCAATGGTCAAGTAGTAAATGCTTTAAATTATGCTTTAAACAATGATAAATATGGAAAAATATGTAATGTGAAAGAAAAAAATGTGAGATTTGGGATCAACTAATTATCATTTGTCAAGGAACATGAGAGGCAAGTGAAGATTAACATTTTGATATAATTGTATGAATTACTAAAAAATTACGTTTAAGACAATCATTATTAAAATATTCAAACTGTTCATCAAACTATCGATAGACTCCATACTTATGGGAAGGAGCACTTAAACAAAGAACATATAACAAAATCCTATATTTTTAATAAACAACATAAGTTCTTATTAACCATGATCAAAGAATTAATTTAAAGGAAGTTGAAGATGATAACATAAAAGAGGTTAAAAGTATTGCAATTAAGCATTATGAATTGAGTGATGGTAACTAATTGTCTCGATAAAAAAGATGTTGATGAGAGGGCGTTACAAATACATTGAAAGTGTTGGCAGCCATGTTTGATCCAACACAAGTATTAAATGCCTTTTTTAAGCCTTGAGATGCATTTACGACATCTACGGAAGTTCGAGGTTAATGTCCTACTCATATTCAGGCCTTCGAGGTTCACATGCTGCTCGAAATCCCCTCCGACAGACTTCTCGGGAGATCTACCTTTGTTGGGGCCCTGCGTGACCATGTCGTAAACTTTCAAAAAGCACACAGAGTCCTCAGGTAGCGTGATCACACCACCGAAGCAGAGAGCCCAGTGTAATTACGTCGAATATTGGACGTGACTATGCCCGAAGCCCTGAAGGCGTTCAGAACTCTCAGACGACGTGACCACGTCTGAGGGTGGCGTGACTGCACCAACCTAACAAGGAGCCCGACCTAATTACACCATGTCTCAAGCATGACCATGTCAGGTCACCAACCTTTCCAGTTTTCTGTCCTCGACAGCTCGCCAATCTCAGCAGAAGTCACTTGAAAGTGCATGTTTAAGCGGCTAATTAAAGAATAATGAGTGGGGGATGATCGAGGAGAGCCATGTGCCTCTTTTTGGGACACTTAGAACCATTGAAGGAAGGGTGTTGCATGCAAGCCTATGGAAAGGGCAGCAATAACTAAAGTTGAGGCTCTCTAGCCATTGTTCTCCTATAGTTCATCTTCTCTCTGACCTAGAGTCCTCTTGGAAGGGGAGTGCTGAGAACATCTTCTTCCTTATCTTCTTCTTGCTCAGTGAGAACTTTTGAGGTGTAAGCTTGAGAGGTAGGCAAAGAGCCAGGCTTCTTCCATCAAGAGCACTTGCATTTTCTCCCCTTTCTTCTTCATCTTCTTCCTCTTTCTTTGCCACTTCCTTTAAGTGTGTCAGGGGACCTTGAGGAGGAGCTTGGCCATCAAAGAAGTAAGGTGTTTTCTCTCCTACACCAAACGAGAGCTTCAATCTAGCTTGAGAAAGGATTGTGGGAGCTTCGCAGGAGCTCAAAACTCTGTTGAATTCTCGCTAGACTCTCCTACTAGAGAAGTGCTTCTTCATACTTTGGAGAAGGAGTAGAGTGAACCTCACTGGAACCTCATCTTCTCTCCCACTGTTAGGAGAACTTCATTCGTAACACAAGCTTGGGATGTCAATCAACCACCACGGTGGTTAGATTCCCTATAGACTTTTACATTTTCTTTCTTATCCAACTCTAGAATTTTTGTACAGAATGTTAGGTTTATGTTGTTGATTTCCTAGAGGAAGCCCTAGGTTTGGAAGCTCATTCGTGGTCTAATCCTTTGCAAATTTGAGTGACTTTCCGTTATGATCCCTAGATCTAAATTCTAGTGAGTTGGAATCCCAATTTCACACGATTTTAGCACTTCCAACCTTCCTTGGAGTGGTTGGAGTAGTTGGATCTTGTATAATGGGAAAAGCTTTATAACTAGCACATTCTACAAGATTATGGAGGGTTTGTAGGACATAAAAAGATTTGTAACCAGTCCATCTTACAAACGGTGAATGACTTCTCCTACAAGAAATCAAATAATGAAGCTCTCCACATTATTCTCCAAGCCGCACATCCAAAAGGTAAAACCCTAGTTGTCAATGTGAGAGCGTTAATTGAGTTTGGTTAATTATTGATTGTGATAAATTGCATTTGGCATATTGCATTACATGTTTTTATGCTCATGTTTTTCACCCACACAAGGTAAGTATGATCGGTCATCCGATATCGTCTGACACAATTGATCGCCCGTCACTGGATGACTTAATTTGCTGAACAATACCGGTCGACCAGGCCATACACTTCTTGATTGGCCAACTATGTGTTTACCTTGTATGTGGTGTCGTAGTTGGTCTAGTTACCCACACTAGGAAAATTGGCTGATCAATACTAATCAAACTCGTTATATGTCTATTGATTGGCCAGTTACGTGTGTTTGACATATTGCATTTCATTCACTCCACTTTTCCTTGATCCGCTGCCTTGGCCCGATTGAAATTACACTTAGGTCTGACTGGCCATCTTGATCTGGTTGACCATCCACTTTGGTCCGACCTGCTGCCCTAGTTCAGTCGACCATCCATTTTGTTCCAACCAACCACCCCAACCCTATCAATCAACCACTTTGATCTGACCAACAGCCCTGGTATGATCGACTAATCATTTTGGTCCAGTCGGCTACCTTAGCCCACTTGAGCCCCTTTGCTACATTGCCTAAGGTTGACCACCCCAGTCGAACCAGTTGGTCAAACAACCAACTTAACTTTCATGGTGTGTATTTTGCATGTGCATTAGTATCACTTGCGTGATATTTTGCATAGTTATTATCATAAGTGTGACCTGTATTTTGAGAGTTTATTCATAAACTCAACCCATTTGTATGATTCTCACTAGTGGTACACTCATTCACTTGGGTTGTTGCCTCCACGTCATGCCCGTTCTTCCTTTGGGCCACTGCCTCCATGACACACCCACCCTTTTGGGTCACTGCCTCCTTGACACACCCATCTTCTAGGTTGCTGCCTCTACGACACACCCACCCATTCAAGTCACTGCCTCCACGACACACCCATTCATTTGGTTCAATGCCTTAACGATACACCTACCCTTCCGGGTCACTTCCCCTACGATACACCCATTCCTTTGGACTACTGCCTCCACTGCACACTCCTCACCACTTTTATCATATGATTATTTTTATTTGCTTTTATATGTGTACATGGATAGCGAGCAAGGTTCGATAAGCGAGTGACCCCATATTGGTCGCAATGTATTAACAAAGATTACTCGTTGGATCAATCCTAGTGAGCAATGCGAGTTAAAACATGATAATTGACACAAATATGGTTGTGCAAAGAATCCATGGGATTTAACTGTGTCACCTTGCACGCTACAGATCTGCCTCAAATGGCCCTTATTTTAAAACAAAAAATACTTTTAAAATTATTCATGTTGCAAGCTAAAATTATGCATAGATAAAATAAATAGTTGGTCTTACATATGATCTAAAATTATGCATGTTGTAAGCTAGGTCATATGTAAGACCAAATATTTTTCAAAATCCATCTTGGGTGACACTCTTTAGATCCATTAGATCTTTAAGACGGGGCCAATGTAACGACCCCGTCAAAGTCAAACATACCCGGAGACTTACCCGGTGCACTTATATGATGGTTATGACAGTTTCTCGTTAGATTGAGAGCTAGGCTAGGATTTAGGATGTTATGTAGTATTTTCAATGTCTTGGCTCTAGTTCTCTATTGATTTGATTGCCCTAGCCATACATCACATTTTGTGCTTTTGGCGTGCTTGCATGTTTATTGATTTTGATATGCATGATATTATATTACGACATTTTTCTACAGAGAACCGTGTTTATGGTTATGCACACACACATGTACCATTAAAGGGAGGAGTATGTGATGATTTCTACTAACTATTTGCTTGCAGATGCTTTTTATCTCCCATGGTAAAAAAGTCACGACACATACGCATTGCATGTTTGTTGCCTCCCCCACTAACGTTGTTTTCATACATGTCAAGTCCCTTTTTTGATTTTTTTATATGTACTTTTATTATCTTTAAAAGTGCTTTTTATTAGAAATAGAGTAGGGGCACGAGTTTTGTGTTGTCAAACAGGCGGAACTACCTGACGGGGACCAGAGACTGCTTGCTCGTGTCTCGTATCTTAATTCTAAATTTCATTTATGTATAGAATTAGAACCAAACATGTGCTTTGAGAAGCCTGACTACCTTTTCGTTTTTGGGGTATGTCACCGACTTAGCAACACAGTCCTTTTATTATTTTATATTTGGTTTGTTTTACTATCTTTCTTGCATGTTGGTTTGCTTGGATTGGCTCTGTCATTATTTGATTGTATTTTGTCTGGGAACTTTGCGCTACAATTTAGGCACTTTAGGACCTATTTTTTTTTAAAATGTTATTTAAAATCCTAATAAAATTTTAAGATAAATTAAAATTTAGAATTAAAAGATTCAGAATTTTAAAACATGTTTTTACTTTCCAATATGACCTTTGGGTCAGCTTTAAAATGGGTTGCATGCATAACCATATCCCAAGACATAATTAATAGGGTCTCTACATCTAAGGATAGATAATTGCATCATTTGCATGTCCCAAGGAGAAGTCCCCAAGCTTCTCCAACTCAAGATACCCAATATAGATTCTTTCTTAGGTGATTGTCTGGTGCGTATAGGTCGTTAGTGGCTTCCCTAACCCAAATGGGTTGTAAGTCCTTTGTTGGGAGTATTTCCAATTTTGTAGTGAAACCTCCCTTTCTCTTTCTTTCTAGCGGCATCCTTGCCATTTTAACAGGAATAAATCCCACCTCTTGGAGCTCCACCTGATGTTCATAAGATAGAGTTTCATTCCTTTGACCTTAGAGCTACCGAACTTCCCGCAGATGATGCACTTCAGTGATTTCTGGCCGTGGATCTCTGGGTGTGATGGGTCGACTACCTTGTTGACATCACTTTCATGAGAACTTCTTTTCTCTTTGTAGAAGCCTATGATCTAGCCTTAGGGTTTTCTAGTGACCTTCTTAGACACATAGAGAAGGAATTTGCCCACATAGAACTTCAAACAAATTCTACATTCACTTAGGGTTTCATAAGGTTAATTTCAAATCCTCAATTGTTGGTTGAGATCATGAGGGTTGAGGCTATCAAGAGCTCAAGTTGAATTCATATAGGTAAAGGATGCTTTAAGCAACCTATGGAGCTTAGAGTCCTAAGAATCACCCTAATGTCTCATTAGCTACCCCATAAATTCACTTTCACCTAAGACAAACCCATTAAGCATGAGGTTAGTCCTAGGCCACGGAAGAATTCCATCTCTAACCACATTACTCTAAGAAAAAAAATCTAAAAATCTCATTACATCAAAATTTAAACCAAAGGGGGTCACCAATTCAAACTTTAGTCTCACCTAATTTTTCCCAACACCAACTAACCTTAAATTTAACATAAGCTTTTAACACATCAACTTAACCCTAAAATTTAAAATCACCAAAATTTACCAAAACCCAATTGAACCCAAGTTTAACTTGAATCAAATAATCAAGTCAATTAATAAATAACTAAACCTATCAAAATAAAATCAAAATTAATTTGAAGTATTAAGACCAAGGTCACTTAAAAATCAAAATTAAACTATGAAGGCTCGGTAGGCCTAATCTTTTTGTAATAACCCAATTACCCAAGGCTAGGCTTAATCACAAAAGCCCAAACTTAGACTTAGGCTCATGTTATCNGATTTCAATTCCGATGACCGACAGCTTCTTACGGGCAAACCCCACACCAAAAATAGTGCCGACACTCACAAACCAACCCCATGGATCTCCCACATGACCCATAACACATGGCTCAACCCTAGTGGTGAATCTATGAATCAAATGACCTACCATGTCAATACATAACTAAAGGTTAAATTAAATTATGCAAGGCTTGATACAAACAAATAAAGGCAAGAGACACACTTAGTCAAGTCACTCAACTCATGGCACCTAACTTTTGACTCCTTATACTAGCCGAAGGGGAGTCAAAGCAGACCAATTTTGGTCTTAGCCACCACACCAAAAGCTACCCCAATACACTCAAGCCTTGTCATGCTTCCTCCATCAACATTGTAGCTCACCATAGTCAAAACATCAAAAGTGGAGAAAGCTCTAATCCTTTTTCCTAATCTCTTGAAATCCCTCTTCTCATCCTCTGAGGAGCCATCAGAGATCCCAAAGCACTTTAGAGCTTCCCTCCATGACCTTCCATGGCTATAAATGGCCCCAACCCGAGAGCTCCCTACACACCCTAAGCTCCCCAACCAACCGACAGAACCCTCAGTTCCCAACACGTACTTACAACCAAGAGTGGCTCATCCCCAGCCTTTTCAAGCCTCCACATTTCCCTCATTGCCCTAATTTCATCTCTGAAATCCAGGGGTCATCACGGCCTTGACATGAACCCCTTCAATACTTCAATTTAACCATCACAAAAGCTTCACAAAGCCTTAAAACTTCTCAAGCATGCAACATGAAAGTTTATAGGTTCGATATGTAACTACATAAGAATTAGCTGGTAATATGTATACACCTTGTTTTCTCATTCTTTTGAAACAATTGGCATTAATCATTATATTTTTTTTTCTGTTTGAAAACTTAACGCCAAATAACAATATGCGCGATTCAAATCCATGGCTTCACAGTGGGAAACTGAACCCTCAATCACTATATCGCTGATAAGCGCACAACCATTATCGTTTAAACAACGCGTCAAACTACATTCACGGACCACACACTGACTAAAAGTGTCACCCAACAATACTTTTATAAGAATAATAAATTATTATTTGATATTTAAAATATAAATTAATCATTAACTTAGATATGTTAATACATAAGAATTGCATGCTACCTATATAAATGATTTAATATTTTTTTTAAAAAAATTCCTTAGTTATGCATTTATTTAACACCTATGGAATTTATTTTTTGTCCCATAGGAGTCATGTGTTGTTATTAATTACTTTAACTCTCTTTTGGTCAATTATTAAAAAAAAAATCAGAAATATTATCCTTATACACCGATAAACATTTACTGCATTTACTCTACCACGTGATCCCATCGCAGGGAGCAGTGAAATTAAGTATTGCGTCATCCACCCACCCAACTAAGATAAAACAAATAATTTCTTATAAAATTTAATAAATTAATTTAATTATTATTATTATTATTATTATTATTATTATTATTATTATTTTAGTAATATTATCATTAATTACAATTTATTCCTATAATTTTAACCTATACTTGTACATGCATGTGATGTACGATGTAGATAGTTTTAATTATAATTATAATTAAAAGTATGGATAGTTACGTACAAATCATATTTACAAATTTAACACTCATTATTATTATTATTATTTAACTGCCGAAGATTAGGGCGGTCAAAAAAGCTCGTTATTCGCGAATAGCTCCTGTTCGGCTCGTTCGTTAAGTAAACGAGTCGAAGAAGAACAAGTTTTTAAAGCTTGAATTAAGAACGAGCCGAACACGAACAACTCTTTGTTCGCTCGTGTTCGGCTCGTTTTAACTGCATATATTATTTATGTAATAATATATTATATATATTTATATCTACGTTTAAAATGTAATTGCTCGTATGACAATGTGGCTATGTGTCTTCTTTTGCATACATTTGGTCCAAGTTCGAATCCAACATTGCATCTATTTTTTCAGTTTAATTTTAACTAATTAATTTTGATCTAAACACGAACACTAATATTTAAATCAAGTTGTACACGAGCACAATGTTCACGAGCCGATTTCGAACATGAACAATTTCAAATGAGCCGAACACGAGCCAAACCTGAGCTCGCTCATGCTCGGCTCGTTTACAGCCCCACCAGATCAAATTATTGAGAATTTGATTAAAATGCAAAATATGGGTCGACATTTTATCATGAATTTTGATAAAACAAATTGACAAAATTGTCTCTGTGAGGCCGTTTTAGTTCCAAACTTTATAAAAGAGCCAAAATAGTATCCAACTCTTTTAAAATTGAGCTCTAATAGTCTTTCATGAGGACTATTATATTTCAGCTATAGTATTAAGACGACCATATCTTAATAGTCTGAGATTATTTTGACACTTTACTCATTTTTTATATTTGAGCGAGAATTTGAAAAATGGACGAAAGTTGGTTGGTTTGTAAATAGCAAAGTTTCATGGTGTTTGTTTGTGATTGATGGCAATTGCACATATTATAATCATATTATTAAAGAAATACTAACATTAATCATAAATTTATCAGTTTATAATAGTCACACTCTAAAAAAAATATGAATAAAAATAAAATAAAATAATTTGACAGAAAATATTTATATTAATATTTTTAATTACGATTAATGATGTGATATTTGTTTATATTATTTAGAATAATAATTATAGCTTATTATTATTTTTATCCATAAAAATATAATTAGTAATGTGATCCATTATATAAATTTATGTGAGAGTATATTTATCTTCATTTACTTTATTTTTAGGGTGTATTTTATCATTTTTAAGGTTTTATAAACTTATAAATAAATAAATAAATAACTTTATGGAGACAAATAAGATTTTGTTTTTATTTGGTATTTATATGTATCCCTTTATGGTCTGAATTGCATTAGCCAATATGAAAGAATTTTCTTAGGTTTTATTAGCTTTAAAAATAATCAAATTAGTATGTTAAATCAATTAGTTATATAATTATATTTTAAATAAAGATTTATACTAAATAAGTATTTTTTTTAGTTCTTTTTTAATTTGAAATTTTAAGTCATACTCAGACTGAATGAATAAAATCATTAATTTCAAAAACTGACTTTTTAATCAATAATTTAAATTATTAAGCTCACTCCTTTCACGGATATATTCTTTTCAAAATTTGCGTCTGTGTGTAACGCCCGTCATCCGCCTAAGTATTTTCATCTCAGCAACACTTAGTTTTATACTCTCTTTTATAGGCCACTATTCTACATCAAAAACATTTCAGGTCTCACTATCATCTTAGAAAACTTTCTTTTTAAGTCTAAACGATACTTTTTTATCACACAATGGTCCCAAATTCATTCTTCCACTTCAACCATTCAATTTGAATTCTACTAATAAAATCCCCATCTATATCACCATTTCTTTGAACAATATACCTGAGGTATTTAAAATGCTCACTCTTTTTAATAACTTGACGACCCATTGTTACAGCCTCACCGCTGCTACTACTACTACTAAAATTACATTTCAGGTATTCAATTTTAGATGTTCTCAAATGATAGTCTTTAGACTCTAAAGTTGACCTCCATAATTCAAGTTTTTCTTGAACTCTTTCTTTAATATTATCCACATGAAGAATATCATCAATGAAAAGCATACACCAAGATACATCCTCTTGCAAATGTCCAGTAATAACATCCATAACTAATGCAAAAAAGATATTGGCTTAAAGTCGATCCCTGATGCAATCTAGCTAAAAAAGGATAATACTTCGTCAATCCTCTTTCTTTTCGAACATAAGCAACAACTCTATTATGCATACTTTAATAAGTTGAATATAAGTCATATTAACACCTTTTCTAGAACTCTCTAAAGAACTTCTTTCTGAATCTTATTGTAAGCTCTAAATAATTAAAAAAAAATCATATGTAGATTCTCCTTACTCTCTGTGCACTTATCCATCAAACCTCTCAATAAATGTATAGCTTCCATTGTAGACTTGCTTGGCATAAATCCAAACTAATTTTGAGAAATCTATAATATCACATCTTAACATTTGTTCAATTACTCCCCGCCACATAATTTTAATATACGATACGTTGACTTAATTCCTCTATAATTTGCACACTCTTGTGTTACCTCTTTATTCTTAAAAATAGGGATCAAAATATTATTCCTCCACTCCTAAGACTTCTTTTTTAGTTAATAAAATAATATTAGAAAGTTTAGTAAATCAAGAAATTCCCAAATCTCCTAAATATTTTCACACTTTTATTGTGATATTATCACGTACTACTAATTTTTCACTCTTCATTTTCCTTGAAGCCTCCTCAGCCTTAATTTTACTAATGAGACAATAAAATAAAAAAAATTGTCTTATTATTAAAGATATTAAGATCACTAAAGTCGATATTCTTTTCAAAATATTCACTAAAAAATTCATCAAAATATTACACCCATCTATATTGAATATGCTCATCAAATTAATTTTTATCCTTAATAAACTTTACTTTAATTAAATCTTTACATTTCTTACCTCTTTGTCTTGCTATTCTACACATATATTTTTTGCTCTTTTTAAAATCTAATATGTTATAAAGATCTCTAAAAGTAAATTTCTTAGCATCACAAATTGTTCTTTTAGACTCATAATGGGTCACCTTTTATTTTTTTTTAATTATCTAAGTTTTTTATATCTAAACCAACTTTTATTAAAAAACTTACATTTTATTTTTTCTTGCACATTATATCTAAACCAACTTTTATTAAAAAACTTACATTTTATTTTTTCTTGCACATTATTATTACACCGCTAAATAATTTTATTTATAAAAGCTATTCCTTTTGATTCTTCAAGTATATTTTTCTAGCTTGTTTATTAGCACTCGTTAGTTTATCTTAGATAGTAGTACTTTCTTCATGAGCACCCCAAATCTTAAGACCTTAAAGTTTGCTCATAAACAAAATTTTATTTGTGGCTTTTTTAGTGTGCCCGCCTAATTCTATAATAATAATTTGTTGTATTTTTATCTTTCAACGTTTATCTTAAAATACAAAACTAATAATCGATGTTGAGTACTTAATTTTTTACTTAGAATGACCTTACAATCCTTACAATCTCGATAATCTCTTTTTCAATAAGAAAAAAATAAATTTGTGTTTTATTAGATCTATTTTTATAAAAGATAATATGCTCATCTATTTTCTTCAATAATAACTCTAAAACCATAGCCACCGTGAATATTTCTAAAATCATCTACTACTTTACCAACATGTCATTCAATTCTCCTCCAAGAAAATTTTTTTCTTCAAGTGATAACCTTTGTATTAATTATTCTAGATCATTCCAAAATTTTTCTTTTGAACATAAATATAAACCTACTTGAGAAGCATAAGCACTTATAACAATAAGAATCTCAGTATCAACAATAATCTTAAAGTTATAGTTCTATCTCAATACTAATGATTTTACAACATTATCTTTCTAACTCTTATCTATAATCACACTTACATCATTTCTATTGTGACTTCTACTTCTACTATCTAACACAACTCTCCACTCTGGAACTTATGTCCTGACAATGAGTGTTTTTTAAAGCGTACAACCAACTTATAAAATTTATTACTAAATAAAATGTAAGGGTCCCTTTGGTTTTATGTTTGGTTATAAATTTTTGATGTTTTCCGTCAATTTTTTGGGTTAAAAATAGTTTTTTTTGTCCAATATACTAAGTTGTTGTAGATTATTTTAAAATAAAAAAAAAACTCGTTAATAGCATAACAGTTTTTAAAAATCTATTTTTTCATAACTATTTTAAAAGATTACTTTTAAAATTTGTGCCATTTACATCCATACCACCCAATTACTATATATTTACATATTTTACTCTTAAACTCTGATTTTTATATTTATACACCTTCCACTATTTTAATTTTTAAAAAGTAAAACTTTTTCATGCCTATATAAAAGAGTGCATGTCAATACATAGAAATTGCGTGAAATTGAGATTAAAACTAATGTTTGACGCAATTGTTCTAAAACAGCCACATTTATGTTTTAGGGTCCGTTTGGGGTAGTTTGTGCGTGCTTATCCTGAAACGCGGCCCGCAGGCCAACCGCCGGGGTCGACCCGCGGGCTGCGTTTAGTGTAAAAACCCAAACGCTGTTTCAGATAAGCTGGTGAAAAAGCACGAACCAAACAGTACGGCGGCCCGCACTTATAAGCTGCCAAAAAGGACCCTTAGAAAGGTTGATCATATAATTAAAAGTTACAAGAATAATTTTATTAAAAATAAAATGTGATTATATAATCATTTTTAAATCATAAATATTTTTTTTTTGCAACCATAGCTAATAATTACACTTTTAAATGAGGCTAAAATATTTAAATTTATTTTGATTTTATTATAAAAAAAATTAAAGTATAATAAAAGATATCATCACTATCAGGTATTTCATTTTAAAACAGATCTTTAATATGTGCAAAAAGTAAAAACGAACCTTGTTGACAATACTAAGTAATATGTAGAAATTACATTGCTGAAAATAGAAATGCAGCCCATGAAATCTTCAAAACATGAAAAATAAATAAAAAAAGAGCCTTTTTTACATAATAATTTTCTTTTTCATCACTAAACACAGAACATGATATCAGATATATTTTTTTTATCAGACTTTACACTTTTTCATAAATATAAATAATTCTGAACATCTACATAGACATTGTTCATACAACAATTTATCAATATACTGTGAGGAGCACAGATTATGAAAACATCTACACAAAATGTTCTACTGATCAGGAAACCTCAGCCTGTGAGGAGCATTGTTGCTGTTTGAATAACTTCTTCACTGCTTCTTCCTTCTCGTCGATGAAGTCGAAGAAGCTGTAGATGGTTTTCGAGCAGCTCGTGATTGACGAATTGTCTCTATTTTGCTTCTTGAAGTGAATGAATTGGCGGATTGACTGAAGAAAGAATACGAGGAGAGCAGCAATGGCTACAATCCCACAGATCATGAAGAGTCCCCAGAAGCTGCTCAAATGTAGCTGATTTGGCTTTGAGCTGTCTGCTCTATGATCACAATTTTTCCAGCAGAACCATTTGTTATGAATTTGCTGGAGATCGCCGTTCTCCGCGAGTTTTAAGATAGCACTAGATAAGTCCACTGCAAGAGGTGAGTTGCGACGAAATGCCTGCCGTGTTAAAATGATTAAGAGAATGATTTGTAAGAGTTATGTGAAAAAATGATAAAAATAATGAGAATTTTGAAAAGAAATAAACAACAAAGACAAGTTTTTATCCCACTAAGTGAGGTCGGCTACATGAATCCTTTTTCTCCATTGCATCCTATTGAGTGTCATATTTTCATTTGACATAAGAAAGATATAATTTTTAAAGAGGGAAATTTATATATATACCATGCAAGTCTTCTATATTCATATATTCAACTCCCAAAGGTTGATATTTAGGCTTATAACACCTTGATATAATTTTTAAAGAGGGAAATTTATATATATACCATACAAGTCTTCTATATTCACATATTCAACTCCCAAAGATTGATATTTAGGCTTATAATGCATTGGTGTTATAAACCTATACATAAAAATGTGTATTTCACTGTTAAAAAGGTGGTGCTGTGGTTTTTTTTTTTTTAATGTGATTTTAAAGGTTTGAGTGATATGCATGTAAATATGAATGTATAAGTGTTAGATATGTAAATAACATAAAAATTGTGTGGTATGTATGTAAATGCCCCTTCTAAATTTTTTTAACATCTTTGCATCTGATCATAGATTTTAATATATTTTAAGTGTATTTATATTGCATTTGTTTTAATGAGCTGACTCACTACCTAATGAGCCTGAGTCGGGGTTAGCCTAAACTTGACCTGTTTCATGAGTTTAATTCACGAGCCATTTATCCTACCGAGTTCAAACTCGACGACGAGTAGACTTTACTCAATTTCACCTCTGCCTTCAACTATAGGCTTCAACTTTTGGGTTAAATATGCGTTTGAAAACTAATGTGTCAAATTTCTAGGCAGTATGAACTCTCAAAATTTAATGGAATATTTGAACTCTTATCATTACTAAAGAAATCTTGTGAGCTCGTTATTTTTTTTTATTTAGTTCCTCATAGTGTTTTGCTTGTGTCGGTCGTTATTTTGGAAAGAATGATTTTGAATTTGAATTTAAGTATGTATAGATATCAATGTAATTTTGATTTTTAAAAAATAGTAATTTTTTTTTTTAATTTTAAAATAAATGAGACCAAACGGGTATCACATATTGGATAATTTGAACGGCTGAACGCGATACCACAGATAATACACTATCCCGAAGGATAAACATATCACTTATAGTAGGTTCAACCACCCAAACTAAAGAATTTTGTGACATCTGTTTAGCCTGCGAAACCTTTTATGTATGGTCGACAAGTTCCACTTACATAATATAAGGATTAAATATGATTTATTTTACTGGGTTTCAAGTTCTCTATAGAGGTAAGCCCCTACCTAATATAAGGATTAGATAGGGTGGGTGATTTATATGTGACATTGAGAATGTCCCCAATTGCCAGGAGAATTTGAGTGTAAGATTCAAGCTCAAATCCCGGAGCAATGAGTTTCATTTTAGGTCAAGTTATGAAAAGAATTTCATTATTTTATTTAATTAAATCATTCATAAATCACAGTCTGGTGTATATCCTGTCTATTGATTTAACTAACTTATAAATTAGAGTCAGGTATCCAGCTTCAGTATCCATTTAAAAATTAGGTAGATGAAGTCTCACCTAGGGTGTGCTCCTAAGAACTAGGAAACCTACACTTTAACTTGAGCTTGAAGTGTTTTAAAGTGTTCTGTCTTCAATTAAGTGTTTTTCAACTAATCCTCGAACATCATTAAATCAAACTTAACTCACTATCAAGCTCTTAAGACCTAAAAGGTAAACCTATAATTTTGGCAAAAAGATTCATGAAATGTGCTACAATCCTAATTAAAACAATTGGGCTTAAGTCTAACCAATGCTTAGGGGTCTTAATTGATAGTCCACTGATCTCTCAATTCATACCCAACTCTTAAATTATTTAAGCTTTTGATTTCTCCANTATGCATACTTTAATAAGTTGAATATAAGTCATATTAACACCTTTTCTAGAACTCTCTAAAGAACTTCTTTCAGAATCTTATTGTAAGCTCTAAATAATTAAAAAAAATCATGTGTAGATTCTCCGTACTCTCTGTGCACTTATCCATCAAACCTCTCAATAAATGTATAGCTTCCATCGTAGACTTGCTTGGCATAAATCCAAACTAATTTTGAGAGATCTATAATATCACATCACTCCCCCCCCCCCACCCCTTTCATAATTTTAATATACCACACCTTGACTTAATTCCTCTATAATTTGCACACTCTTGTGCAACCTCTTTATTCTTAAAAATAGGGATCAAAATATTATTCCTCCACTCCTAAAACTTCTTTTTTAGTTAAAAAAATAATATTAAAAAGTTTAGTAAATCAAGAAATTCCCAAATCTCCTAAATATTTTCACACTTTTATTGTCATATTATCATGTACTACTAATTTTTCACTCTTCATTTTCCTTGAAGCCTCCTCAGCCTTTATTTTACTAATGAGACATTAAAATAAAATAAAAATTGTCTTATTATTAAAGATATTAAGATCACTAAAGTCGATATTCTTTTCAAAATATTCACTAAAAATTTCATCAAAATATTACACTCCATCTATATTGAATTTGCTCATCAAATTAATTTTTATCCTTAATAAAATCCTTAATAAACTTTACTTTAATTAAATCTTTACATTTCTTACCTCTTTTTCTCGCTAGTTTATACATATATTTTTCGCTCTTTTTAATATCTAATATGTTATAAATATCCCTAAAAGTAAAATTCTTAGCATCACAAATTGTTATTTTAGACTCCTAATGAGTCACTTTTTATTTTTTCAATTATCTAAGTTTTTATATCTAAACCAACTTTTATTAAAAAACTTACATTTATTTTTTCTCGCACATTATTATTACACCGCTAAATAATTTTATTTATAAAAACTATTCCTTTTGATTCTTCAGTATATCTTTCTAGGTTGTTTATTAGCACTCGCTAGTTTATCTCACAGAGTAGTACTTTCTTCATGAGCACCCCAAATCTTAAAACCTTAAAGTTTACTCATAAACAAAATTTTATTTGTGGCTTTTTTAGTGTGCCCACCTAATTCTATAATAATAATTTGTTGTATTTTTTATCTTTCAACATTTATCTTAAAATCCAAAACTAATAATCGATGTTGAGTACTTAAATTTTTACTTAGATAGACCTTACAATTCTTAAAATCTCGATGATATCTTTTTCAATAAAAAAAATGTGTTTTATTATATCTATTTTTATAAGAGATAATATGCTCATCTATTTTCTTCAATAAGATATTTCATTCTTCAATAATAGCTCCAAAACCATAGCAGCCGTGAATATTTTGAAAATCATCTATTACTTTACCAACATGTCATTCAATTCTCCTCCAAGAAAAAAAATTTCTTCAAGAGATAACCTTTATATTAATTCTTCTAGATTATTCCAAAATTTTTTCTTTGGAACATAAATATAAACCTACTTGAGAAACATAAGCACTTATAACAATAAGAATCTCAGTATCAACAATAATCTTAGAGTTATAGTTTTGTCTCAATACTAATAATTTTACAACAGTATCTTTCAAACTCTTATCTATAATCACACTTACATCATTTCTATTGTGACTTTGACTTCTACTATCTAACAAAACTCCCCAATCTCAAACTTATGACCTGACAATGAGTATTTTTTAAAGCGTACAACCAACTTATAAAATTTATTACTAAATAAAACCTAAGGGTCCATTTGGTTTTATGTTTGGTTATAAATTTTTGTTGTTTTCTGACAATTTTTTGGGTTAAAAATAGTATTTCATTTTAAAACAGATCTTTAATATGTGCAAAAAGTAAAAAACGAACCTTGTTGACAATACTAAGTAAATAATATGTAGAAATTACATTGCTGAACATAGAAATGCAGCCCAGGAAATCTTCAAAACATGAAAAATAAATGGAAAAAGAGCTTTTTTCACATAATAATTTTCTTTTTCATCACTAGACACAGAATATGATATCAGATATATATATATATATAAATTTTATCAGACTTTACACTTTTTCATAAATATATATAATTCTGAACATCTACACAGACATTGTTCATACAACAATTTATCAATACTGTGAGGAGCACAGATTATGAAAACATCTACACAAAATGTTCTACTGATCAGGAAACCTCAGGCTGTGAGGAGCATTGTTGCTGTTTGAATAACTTCTTCACTGCTTCTTCCTTCTCGTCGATGAAGTCGAAGAAGCTGTAGATGGTTTTCGAGCAGCTCGTGATTGACGAATTGTCTCTATTTTGCTTCTTGAAGTGAATGAATTGGCGGATTGACTGAAGAAAGAATACGAGGAGAGCAGCAATGGCTACAATCCCACAGATCATGAAGAGTCCCCAGAAGCTGCTCAAATGTAGCTGATTTGGCTTTGAGCTGTCTGCTCTATGATCACAA
>JXCR01040158.1:120057-177654 GCA_002079205.1 Phalaenopsis hybrid cultivar | reverse complement strand
AATAAATGTTTCTCCCATCAATTCCATCCCACTAAATTCCATAAATTTGTCTCAAAATCTATTTTGTATCTCAGAACAGTACACATGATGCTAGGGTCTGAAACATAATGCTAGTATCATTCGTTCCGAAATTGAATGTCAGAATTGATGCGTATGTAAGTAGAAGTTTTCAGATTTTGCAAATGTGCCACCCAAATGTTTCAGATTTTGCAAGTAAGTCACCCAAATGTTTTTTAGATTTTGCAAATAGACCACCCTAAGTTCTCAGATTTTGCAAATAGACCACCCTAAGTTTTCAGATTTTGCAGATATACTCTCAGATTTTGCAGATATACAGTAAAATTATAATATAACAAGTTGTTGACCTCATTTTGAGGCCTTCCTTACTCTTTCTTCTAGAGCATAGGATCTAGCCATAGGACTTTCCTATCGACTATCTTAGAGGACTAGAGCTGGGACCCACACCTTTTAGAAATTCGAATTACTTCCTGATTCTCTTATGGTGTCTCGACTGGGTGGTCTCAAACCATCATCATTTGATAGAGTGGTTGTGTTCACGGACCATCATCATTTGATCGAGTGGTTAAGGGAGAGAAAGGCTATACTAAAAATCAACCTTATGGCCAATGCCTAATGAATCTTTTTCCGCAACCTAGAAGTAAATCGATTTATCTCTATTTGAAATAATAGGCTTTGGCACTCCATAGAACCTTACAATTTGACCAGGACATAATTTGGCTAACTTCTTAATGAGATCTGTCTAGGTAAGAAATGAGCTGGCTTAGTCAATCTATCAACAAGTACCCAAATAGCATCACGACTCTGTCGTGAACTGNGGAGCGCGGAAGCTAGGGCTTCGCTCGGGTGCGGTCGATCGCAGTAGCTAGGGCACGACGGGGGCGAGCCAAGCTTCGATCGAGCCGCGATTGGGAAGAAGGGAGGGGAGGCTGGCGCGGTTTAGGTGAAATAAGTTTTAAAATAAAGATTTTTTTTATTATTTTTTTATTTTGTTTTATTTTATTATATTATATTATTTAAGTATATGAATTAATATGCGATTTATTTGTGCTTGGAACCCTGACAAAGTGGGTACCCTCCATAGCTAAAATTGACGTCTCGGACGCGCCCGACGCAGTCCATTTCTTCATCGGGGGTTGTTCGGACAAGTTTGCCGACGGATGGGTCAAAAATGTGTCATATTTAATTTTATTTGAATTTTGGGTCTGTGATTTATCGTTTTAAGAATTGATTTACGTTTCGATTAATTGTGAAACCTTGTAAGTGACGTGAATTATGATATTTATGTGTGTCAACTGCCCGAATTGTGATATTTGTGTACGCAAATGTACGAAAGTCATAATGGGTTTCCAAAGACTTTTAAACCCTAGAGGAACTCTCTTTGGGTCTCCACATGTTGGTCCTTAACCACTCGATCAAATGATGATGGTCCGTGAACACAACCACTCTACCAAATGATGATGGTTTGAGACCACCCAGCCGCCGAGACACCACAAGAGAATCAAGAAGCAATTTGAATTTCTAAAAAGTGTGGGTCCCAGCTCTAGTCCTCTAAGATAGTCGATAGGAAAGTACTATGACTAGATCCTAGGCTCTAGAAGAAAGAGTAAGGAAGACCTCAAAATGAGGTCAACAACTTGTTATATTATAATTTTAATGATTAATTGCAATGTTAAAATTCTTACATATATAAATGTTGACTTCTTTCCTCTTTTTCTTCTCTTCCTTCTCCTTGTATGACCTTCCCTCTCATGTCTCGATTTCGTTGATTCGAATGAGGGAAAGCATTGAAAAAAGTGTGAAATAAGTTTCTTAAGAGAGGGTGCAATGCGTCTCCTCTAACCACCAACACCTATATATTTATTTTATTTATTTATTTATTTATTTATTTATTATTATTATTATCATTATTAGTTTATTGCAATTATTATAATAGTAGACCTAATTTGCGCCCCACCATGCTGACGGATTATGTTAAGTTATGTTTAGACAGTACTCTATAAGTTAAGAATAAGATGTAACTTAAGAATTAAGAGATTACCTCTTTGAAAAGTAAAGTAAAGTTAATGCAGATAGAAAATCTATATTCCTCTATGAGCAAATGTCAAGTATATTTTACCTAGATTATTATATGTTTTTTTTTTTAAACTAAATATGGAGAATCAGCATACATATGCCCTCTTTTCCTTGATTTCTAATGGTTTAGAAGTATAATTACTCCATTGAGTTATCTTGAATAACTAATTATATTGTTTTAATATTTTTAAGATTCAAGCCTTTAAATAAAAGCTGAAAACTAGATGAGAGAATGTGTACAGAAGTCGATGCCAACAAACAGAAATGTAAACTTATTATTTATTAATTAAATTACTAATTTTAGTGGCTCTTTTAATTTATATTTAAATTATAAATTGTTAAAAATAGAAAATAAAAAATAGGAAATTTTAATTTCACCAACCGATCGTTTGTTCCCACCTTAAAATTTTTACTCTACGTCGGGTCGTGACTTCGTCATAACCTGGGATGAAATGCTTTAGTTTGTGTATTGATAGTCAAGAAAGTTTAGGGGGTCAGAATTCCTGAAACTATTATGATGTCTATAAGAGAGAAAATTATGAGACATTTGCATGCACCAAGGGGAGGTGACACTGTTCAGTCACAACCCAAATGACTTCGTATGAAATTTAAGAAAAAATTTGAAAATGAAAAAAGTCAAAATGTCTTAAAATTTTGTTTATATCCTAATTTATATAACTCACAAAAATGATCAAAACTATTTTTATAAAATTCTATATTTTGCAAAAAAAAAAAATGAAAAATATACAAATGCATTTTGCTCAAAAAGAAGATTTGAAGATAAGAACTTCTCAAAACTATTGTAATCTCTACAAGAGCTGAAATCACGAGCCATTAGCAGATTTATCTCAAAAACATTTTGTGACAAAAAATGGCGAAGCTTCGCCAATATTTATTATTAAGCCTAAATTTGATTTCTACTCAGAATCACTCATACATAGTGTCAAATTCACAAACTGTTGATAGAGTTGGTTTGCCTTTGTCAATGAACAAATTCATATCATGTGTGTGCTCACTCGTTATTTTTTGTTACAATAAAATTTAGTCTTAAAAGTTTTGTTTCAGGCAATCCAAATATAAGATTTTGTAACCGCGGATTCTATTATGCTCATGACATTGAGAGCTTTGAGAATGACTTTCATTTTAGTGTGAGATTTTGTCACAACTACAGCACTACCACATCGCACTCTAAACCCCTAATATCAACATGCCAAGGCCTGCCAACCAGTGTCGCCCAACATCCAATCACTAATCCCCTCCATCCTTCATCCACTATGCCACTCCTTTCTACCGATTTAGGAAACACTCTCCAATTCTGCTTTTTTCATTATGTTATCATATTCTCCAATTACAGAGGACAAACTATTACAAACACAAATTATGACTACCGAATCAATTATAATTGAGCAAAACCACATGATTTTCTCTCCGAGCCCATTAAAAAATCTCCATGTAATTTTATCTCTATTTATCTATTTATATGCAAGACCTCTGTGCAAGGAAGGCGTAAATCTAAAATTCTATCGCCAAGAACTTTCTAACAAGAAGCACAGCTAATGAGTAAATTCTTTAATCTCATAAAGTATAAAAAAAGTCTCCACATCAACCAGTTGATCATAACATGAAGCTATATAGCCATGCACTTTGATCAGGAATATGTGCTTTGAGTTAGCCTTTTTCATTACCTGAAACCTAAATGGTGTAGTATCACTAGCAGTCAACAACTCACGTAGATCAAACAAGAGGACGCTCAGAGATGTTAGAAACCTCATCATTAATAAAGAGATTCAATAATGTAAGAAAACTAAAATGCCTTTGTTTTGTTCTTTAAATGTTGATATTCTAGATTAAGCCAACATAAAAGTAACCATAAAGAAGAGAAAAAACTAAGCTTTGGAACATGAGCCATCACATACTTAAAATAAAAGCACATCAAAGGACCCCAATAAAGGTTGGCATTGCAAAAAGCCAAAACTTGATGAAAGATTGTCGTGAAAGAAAGCAAAATCAAAGACAAAAATAAAAACAAGATATGATGAAGGTTTCCACGCAATGGTACAAGTTTATATTTTTAAAAATAAAGCTAATATTTTTGCATTTTTTTGTAAGATGAAAGAGCTTGATTGAAAATACAACTGATGCCAAAATCAAATGCCCATTATTTAATAATGATGGAGGTTATAATGCATAGAATTCAGAAATTATTGTGTTGATAATGAGATTACAATGTAGAGAATAGCCCCAGAAACTCCTTAACAAGATGCAGTTGCAGTAAGAATGAGCATAACTTAAAATGAAAGAGCTATGATTATGAGATTGAAAAAAATGAGTAAGAATTTGGAGCAACATATCTGATCAATCAAGCACGATTATCAGTAGCTATTCAAGATTTCTAAAAAGGAGATATGCCTCTCATCTAAATGTTTTTGGTAGCTCTCACTATGTTAATATGAATCATAACGTTATTTTTAATTTAGCCACAAATTCATGTTCAACTGTATTAGATTTGTGTGGAAAATAGGTTAGGAGAGGAAAAAATCATCTCAGTACAGTTATATAGAAAAATTAATCCCTCCTAATTTATAAACTTACCAAAAATATCTAATCAAAATGAGGGAAAGAAATAGATCTAAAATAAAAAAAAGAAACAAAAAATAGGAAGGAAATAAAACTAATCAAGAGGTTGCCGAAGTTATCCCCAATCAAATATTCCAATACTTTTGAAGTGGCCGTCCAACCCACCCTGGAAAGGAGCCGAAACTCCTCTTCAGGCTTGGTCGTAGATGTTGTAGGTACACCAAGCTTGGTATTGAACTCTGAAAACGTGCTTAAAGGAAGAGCTCGTGTAGACATCAACAATTTGTTGGTATGTCGGGTCGTAGCTTAACTGTATAATTCCACCATTAACCTTTTCAAAGATAAAATGTATATATATTTTAATATTTTTGGTCCTGCCATGATGCACATGCTTCTTAGCAATACTGATGGTTGTTTGACTGTCACAAAGCATAAGTATTGGCCTATTCAAGGTACACCCTATTTCCTTTAATAATTTCCGAATTCATATCCCTTCACAGATTCTCAAACAAAGTGTCTTATACTCTGATTCCACACCACTTCTAGAAACAACACCTTACTCCTCCATATAATCAGATTGGCCTATTCGAGCAGTAAGTTGTAGCAAACCTTCTATCACTGAGTTTCCCATCCCAACTAAAATCAGCGTAGATTTATACTTCTTTGTTTCTAGTTTTCTCAAAAGTTAATCCATAACAAGGAATCTTCCTGAAAAACTTCAAAATCCTATACACCATCTCCAAATGCTCTTCATTTGGTTTATTCATATGTTCGCTCACAATACTAACAATGTATACAATATCTGACCTAATATGTGACAGGTGGATAAGTTTTCCTACCAATCTTTGATATCCTCTATTATCAATAGATATATTTTCTTCTCACCTGCTAAACTTGTTATTGGAATCCATAAGAGTATCAACAGGTTGCACCCAATCATCTCTATCTCCTTTAGTAGATCTAGGATGTATTTCCTCTATGATATAATGATGCATTTCATGGACTTTGCTAATGGTTCCAAGGTCCTTGATTTCAAACTCAGTAGCACGTACTTCTTTGATCTTGAAAATTTCTCTTTCAGCATCACCTGTAAGAATCATGTCATCCACTGATCCACATAAACTACCAGTGTAGCAATCTAACCTCCCTACATGTATTTTATGAACAGGGTATGATCATTTTGACCCTGAGAATATCCATTAGATCTCATAGTTTTAGCAAACATTTCAAACCATGCCCTTGGTGACTGCTTATACCCAAGAGAAATTTCTTGAATTGACATACTAGGTGTTAGTTGGAATCATTCTCAAATCCTGATAGTATCTCCATATACACTTTTTCTTCCAAATTCTCATTCAGGAAGATATTTTACATGTCTAGTTAATTTAGTCTCCACTTTTTGTTTATTGCAAATGAAAAGAGAACTCTGATAGTATTAAATTTGACAACTGATGTGAAAGTCTCATGATAGTCAATCTCCCCCAACTTTTCAAACTGGTAAGTTTATGCCAAACTATTTACAAGGTCATCGCTAAAGTTCTGGTGAATAGACTTAAAGATACGCTCACAAAGGTTATTTCATTGGAGCAAGGTGCTTTTATTTCATAGATCTATCTCTAATCACTACCTTTTGGCACGAGGTTGCTAACAAACATAGGATCTCCCAAGCTAAATCTAGATTAATGCTCATCTAGATCAATAAGGAGCAAGCTTATGATAAAATGAATTGGGAAACTCTACGGAGAATCCTAAATGTTTGGGGTTGCTAGAAACTATTTGCTAATGGATGTTGGTCGAGCTATGAGCTTCTAATAAATGGGAGATGCTTCTCAAATTAATGTTGAGTGTGGGTTCCGGCAAAGATGTCAGCTATCACCTAATTTGTTTATCATATGCTCGAAGCTTTTCTCGGCATCCCTTGCCCAACAAGCTAATCATGTTGTCGGTCGTTTTTTTTTTTAACTTCGTGATTTGAAAAAGTAGTGATTTTGTGATTTTGAAAATAATTTAAATATGAATATAACTCTTTTTTATTTTTAAAAATAACATTTTAATTTTAAAATAGGTGAGACCAAACGGGTCTCACATTTTAAATAGTTTAAATGATTGAATACAATACTACAAGTAATACACTTATCCCGAAGAATAAATATATCACTTATAATAGGGATTCAATCACCTAGACTAATAAAATTTGTGACATTCGTTTTAGTCTGCGAAATATTTTATAAAAAGGCCAACAAGTTCCCCTACCTAATACGAGGATTAGATAGGGTTTATTTTATCTGGGTTTCAGGTTCCCTATAGGGCGAACTCCTATAGTTAATTACATCTTAAATGACTGTGGGTCACTTAAGAAAACTCTCGATTAAGATCAGGTGGTTTTGCTTTCAAGATTTCAAAATTTAGATTTTCAAGATTGGACATATGAAAATCAAATGAGAATGACTCAAAATAGAAACAATTATTTAAGGAATCCAAAGGGAAGAAAAGTAAGAGATATCACAGATCTGGTAAAAAACCCCGGTGAACTCCCAACTATCCTATTGTTTGGTTTTACGTCTTTGAAGTGATGTAATTTGATATTTCAATCCTGTAAATTATTTAGGATTTATGACTTATGTTTACACAATATCGGACTGTGCAAAGAGCCTAAAAAGATAAGAGAATTTACACCGTACAACACGGTAACATCGGAATCCTAAAGTGTTAGGACTTATAATTGCACAACAGAATTGTGCAAAAGGCCTAAAAGTGATATGTGAGGGTTTACGTTGCGCTAGACAAACTACCTCGAAGTCCTATGGATTGTTATTTAAACTAAAGAAAGTGTATAGTGTTGTGAATTTGTTTTGCTATTGCAGGTTCATCTTGAAGTTGTTTCTCGCTGTGCTGCCCACAATAATCGCTACAAGCTCCTCGTAGTAGCACCCTCTGGTTTAGTTTTAGTTTTGAAAATGCACCTAACCACTAACTAAGACATAGTGTATATTAAAATAACTAAATATGCAGTATGAAAAAAGGAACAGTATAATGTACAGTAGAAAGAAAAAATAGAATAGCATGCTGAAAGAAGAGTAGAATGTACTAAGAAATGGCAGAATAACATGCTGGAAAAATAGTATAACAAGCTATGAGAACAATATAACGTGTTGTGAAATAAAATATTGTAATGTAAATTAAACTTGTACACCTGAGAGGTTCATTGTTCCTTTAAGTTTAGCTATTATGCGTTGTGTAAGAGAGGAAAGTATGACCTGAAAAAGACTTAACAGAAACAGGTAAATTGTAGGAAAAAGACAAAACAAATAAAATAAAATACAATATCACATATAAAGGACTAATAATTGGAAATTTATATGTGATATTGGAATGTCCCCAATTGTCAGGAGGATTTGAGTGTAAGACGAATTCAAATCCCGGAGCATTAGGTTTCAGTTTTGGTCAAATTAAGGTAAGAATTTCATTATTTGATCTAATTAAATCAGTCATGAATCACAACCTAGTGCACCCTCGTGTCTAGTGTCCTTATAAACTCACAAACTGGGGTCAATTGTTTGGCTTCTTAGGATCATTTGAACATTAGGAGAATGGACTCTTTCAAGGTATGCTCCTAAGATCTAGGAAGCCTACACTTTAGTTTAAACTTGAAGTGTCTTAAAGTGTCTAACTTCAACTAAGTGTCTTTCAACTAACCCTCAAACATCTTTAGATTAAGCTTAGCTCACCATCAGGCTCTTAAAACCTAAGGGGTAAACCTATAGCTTTGGCAAAAGGGTTGTGAAGTGTGCTTCAAACCTAGTTAGGGTAGTTGGATTTAAGTTGATTCAAAGCTTAAGGGACCTAAATGCAAGTCTAATGATCTTTCAATCCATGTCCTTAATCGTCATCTAAGCTCTCATTTTCTTCCAACCCCTAATTATTCTTCCAATTTACAATTTTATCTTTCATATGCAAAAAGGAACGGTAGATGGTTCGCTATTATATCCCCCTTTAGGTTTTATCACCTCGAAGATCCAAATCTTATTTATAGTTTTCTATCCCTTTTTCTTTCTCTCATATTTCCCTTAAGACTGTGAATCATTTCTGAATATAAGTAAATCGAAAATTCTCATTTTTAACTTAACTGTTAAAAAAAACAAAATGAACGAAAAGGTGACCGATCCATTTTTTAAAACCAAGCCAAATCAGTGAAGTTTAAAATAAAATCATGAATATATCGGTCTAAAACGTTTAAATTCGTTAAAAAGAAAATGATCAGATCAATCCCGAGAAGGATATCATTTCCAAGTGGCAATTAAGGATTTCCAAACCCAACATGAATTCAATTTATATCAAACTCAAAATGAAGCTTCAAGAGTCTTTTACATTTCATAAAATATAGGAAAACAATCCATAGAGAGCATCCTTCTATACTTCCAAAAATCATGTCATTATCAAAGCCCTTCAACTTCAATTTTAATCAAAAGCTCCTTCCATTTTCTTTTATATCTCACAGTTATGAAATTGTCCATATAAATATTCGTAATCAAAGCAATAGAAAGAGATAATTACCAATTCAATTTATCCCACTAAAAGGTCATGAGTTAAAATTCACAGGTAAGACAACAAAAATCACAACCAACCCCTCAAAATCCAGTTCACGGGTAGGGCAGCATGAAGGAGAGCCACGGGTAAGGTAGCCTGAAAGGGAGCTCACATATAAAGCAGCAAAAATCACAATCAAACCTTCAAACTCTAGCTCATGGGTAAGGCAACAAGAGGGAGAGCCCACAGGAAGGGGAAAACTGAGCCCCAAAGAATGATCTAAACAATAGAGTATGTAAGCCAACATAAATCACTAAAAGGAGCCCAAACCGAGCCCAAGAAAAGAGCCAACCGAGCCCAAGACAAGGGGGCAAACCAAGGCCTAAGAAATAATCCCAAGAGTAAAACATTTCAGCCCCCATAAATAACCAAAAGGTGCCCAAACCGAGCCCAAGAGCATGGCCAACCGAGCCCATCACAAAGGGGCAAAGCAAATCCAGCGAAAAGGGAGCAAAACAGAGAAGTATTCCAGATAGATCCAACTCACTAAATGGGTCCAAACAAAGCCATAAAAATCAGATTCCATGAAGCCAAAACCGAGACCAAAATAAGGGGCAACAAGGGAGACAAAAAATGAGTCTCAAACATAATTTTCTAACTTATAAAATGATTTCAGCATATGTTCCAACAACGGGGGGGGGGGCAGCAAATGAAGCAAAGATAGGCCCCAAACATAATTTTTCTAACATATAAAACAATTTCAACATGTATTCCAACAACCGGGGGAATAAAAGACGCAAGATAAGCCCCAAATGTAACTTTCCAACACACAAAACGAATTCAGCATGTGTTCCAGCAACGGAGGCAGCTAAAAGAAGCAAAGGTAAGCCCCTAATATAATTTCCAACATTTAAAAAAAATTCAGCATATGTTCCAACGACGGGAGCAGCAAATGAAGCAAAGATAGGCCCCAAACATAATTTTTCTAACATATAAAACAATTTCAACATGTATTCCAACAACCGGGGGAACTAAAGAAGCAAGATAAGCCCCAAATGTAACTTTCCAACACACAATACGAATTCAGCATGTGTTCCAGCAACAGGGGCAGCCAAAAGAAGCAAAGGTAAGCCCCTAATATAATTTCCGGCATTTAAAAAAAATTCAACATATGTTCCAACGACGGGAGCAGCAAATGAAGCAAAGATAGGCCCCAAACATGTTTTATTTTCACTTAATCTAACATGTATTCATGCTTAAATTTCAAGCTAAACAAAGTTATGCTTTCCCTATTCCATGTCATTCGAAATAGTGCAATATAGAGGATAGGAAGAAGAATACATTTTCCTATAGTGCAATATAGAGGATAGGAAGAAGAATACATTTTCCTTTCTGTAAACTTAAAGCAAAGAAAGAGTAAAGCAGGCTTGAGAAAATCATTCCAATAGCAACCCACGAAAATTCCTCACGATTTCCAGCTTACGGAACGACAAATTCGAGTCTCCGGGATCTTCAAACAGCAAAGGAACAAAGCTTCCTTTCCAACAGGGAAAACAGAAAAGAAATCCCTCTAATCGAATGAAGAATAGTGGTAGAAAAGCACCCGAATCTCCCTAAAAACCTCTCAAGAACTCTCACAAAATCTTCAACAACCCCCAAGCCACAGAAGATGAGAAGAAAAGGTAAGAATGAAATTAGATGAGATTTTGGCAGCACCTCCCCACTCTCAGAAATTTCGGCCAACCTTCAAGAACTCCCCAAATGGGGTTTTTACAGCAAAAGATGAAGGAGGAAGAATACCATCCCTCACCTGGGCGGTGAGCCGAGCCAAGAGAAGCGACAAACCTCGTGTGGGGAGAGGACGGCAGAGGCGAGGCTTTGTCGCAGAGGAGCAGCTCGCGTGGCACGACGTCGAAGCTTTTAGCCAGGGTTTCAGTGGGTACGAGGAGCGGGACCACGGGCCGAAGCTTCGCGATCGGAGAGGGGGCCCGATCGGTTCGGCTAGGGCTCACGATCGAAGAGGAAGGAGGGCTCGGGCCGGCCTTGCTAACGGGAAAGTGAGCCGTGCGATCGAGCGAACCGTGGGATTGCGGATTTAGGTTTAGAAAAAAAGAATTATATATATATATATATATATATATATATATATATATATATATCAAATTTCATGTGATTTATCTATGTGCGACGCCCTAGCAAGATGGGTGTCCTCCTTAGGTAATTTCGACATTTCGAACGCACCGGCGTGGTCTGTTTTGCTTTCAGAGGTTGTTTTGATGAATTCATCGATTTGCGTGTCAATTTTCTCGTGTCGAAAATATGGCAATATGCAAAATTGGTGTCCCGGACGCATTGGCACAGTCCAATTTGTCGTCGGAGGTCATCCGGAGAAGTTCGCATTTTCATCCGTCCTCTGGGCTTAATTGAAGACCGTCCTCGTGCAATTTTGTGAATTTGGTGCATTTTGTGTGTGTATGTGACGAAAAAGTCATGACGATGTTTTCCTAAGGTTTGGAGTCCTATTAGGAACTTTTCCTTTGAGTTTTCACAAAATAGCCCATAACCGCTCGTTCATAAGACAATGGTCTTGTGCCAAAAATGCCAGACATCAAAGGAAAATAAGAAGTGGCTAGAATTTCTAAAAGGGTGGATCATAATTCTAATTTTTTAAGACGATTAATATGAACTTCTAGAGCTAGGTCCTAAGACCCTAAGAAGAAAAAAAAAATGACCTAAAAAATGAGGTCAACACATGCGGGCGTTCAACTTTCTCAAAAGGATATTTCATCTTTTTCCATTTGCTTTATGTGAATGACAATATTTTGTTTGTGAAATCATCAGTGGACAAAGCCAAACTCCTCATCAATATTCTGAGAGATAACTGAGTTGGACGGAGGAAAAAACCAACATATCTAAATCGGCTATTAGATTTAGCAGAGCTACCCCGGAATGGAAGACTATAACAATTGCTAATTTCTTTAATTTCCAAAGGGTGGAAGAGCTGGACTATATTGGAATCAATCTTGCTCTCCGTAAGCACCACAATAGAGATTTTGGAAATTTCTACTAATATTGCGGCTAAGATTAAAGCGTGGGGAGTTAGACATCTTTCTATCGCTATGTCAATGTACCTTATTGCTCATATGGATGTGTCGAGCAGCGGCTATAGGAGATTCAAAAGAAGCAATGGCAATTTTTAGGGCGAAAGGAACCCTCTAAACCAAATCTCCACAACGTAGCTTAGGATAAGCTTTGCCAACTGATTCATCTAGGCGGCCACGAATTTCATGCTCTTGAAGATTGGAAGGCCTTCAAGGGCTCAGTTAAACTAGAATTTTTTGCAAGATCAATACTCTTTACTTAATATTGCTCTCAAATATCTTTACGGCCAGCTTTCATGGACATTGAAGCATAAGCGTAATGTCTCCCCTACTTGAAAGATCTTTGAGGGCTAAAGCTCTCAATTCTATTATCAGGTGAAATATTGCATATGGCTGCAAGATCAATGTACTTGAAGCAAGCTTGGATCTTTGGCACCCCTATTTCGAGGTGGCCATGCCCCGTAAACATATTGAGACAGAAAATCTTAAAGTGGTGGATCTTATTATTGATGATCACTGGAATTTGCAGCTCTTCCAAGATTACTTCGACAATGAAATGGTGGACGAAATTCTGTGAATCCCCATCCGTCGCAACAATAGTGAGGATTGTTGTTAATTAAATAGGCAGTTCTCTGAGAAAACGATTACTGGATTAGCTTATACTGCTCTTTTTCCTTCGGGAATTGATAAATATTTCTCTTGGATTAAACAGATTCATCTTCATCCATGTGAGAGGGTCTTCTGATGGTGCCTCCAACTTGATGCCATCCCTACTCAGCATTGGTTGCTCAGAAGACGTCTTTCGAATTCCAATCAATGCCCGTGGGGTTGTGTAGGTAATGAAGATTGCACACATATTATCCTTGCTAGCTCTTTTATGCAGGAGACATTTTGGATTTTCCCAATTTTCAAGGATTTTGATGATGCTATCACTAAACTCAGAAGCGGTAGAAACTACACTCTTGCCGCTAGTCGGTTATTTTCTTATACCATACATCGTTGTTAGAAAGTGTGGAATGCTAAAATTCATGGCTAATCTCATGGTACTCCTATCATTGTTGCTTTTGTCCTTGGTTTGCATACATCAACTCAACTATACCTATTTCGGGAGCACTAGGATACTAATATTGCTGCTAAGATTAAAGCGTGGGGAGTTAGACATCTTTCTATCGCTATGCCAATGTACCTTATCGCTCATATGGATGTGTCGAGCAGCGTGCTATAAGAAACCACTACCTATCATCCAAAGTTCCTCTTTTATCACTCATATTAATCTTTCAAACCTATTTCTGAAAAAATGACATTATACATGTTAAGTTTAAGCAATTTAGTGAATAATTACTACTCTATTATGCATTACAACTTTATGTAATTGTATAACATGATCTGAATAAATATGTTGATGAGGTGTAAAATAATCTATAAATTTTTATTATTTTATAAAATTATTTATTAAATACCAAAATCATTTATATTTTCAGACTTTTTGATCATTCACATTTTTCCTTTCAATCCATTTATTTTTCTTGCAATGAAGTCATATCAAGAATACCGTCAAAACATTTATCATTTTTATCATACCTTTCTTATACTGAGCTCAATTCAGTCCTCCCCTTACTCGCACATGGCTGGCTCGACTTCGAGACTCTTTCTATTTCTCCCCTATTCGAACCCGCATGCACAGCTGCTCTCTTCCCCTATTACTTCATATGAAGCCCTGCCTCCTTTATCATCTTCCTTCGCACAAGAGCCACTCGACTCCTCTTTTCCCCACACATCCGACGTCTCCTTCTCCTCTACTCAAACCGTCAAGCTAGGGCTGGAAACGATCCTGCCTTTCGTCTTCCTTGGTGTCATCTGCTTCTCTATTCAAGCTTGCAAGTTATGGCTTCGCTGAGGACGGCTCTCCACTTCACACACAAAGTTGCTTGCCTTGTCTTCCCTTATTCTTTTTTCTTCTCCTTCATTGTTGTTTCTTCCTTCCTCTTAGTCTCCCTCTCTCACTCTCTAGGTTTGTTACGAACGAAAGGATCTTGTGTTTGACTCCTAATGATGAAACGAGACTGTCGTGAAGATTCATCGAACCATTGCCACCAATCTGAAATATATTTATTCATTATAATTATTTTAATTTTTAACTGCTATTAAAATCCCCCCTCATAAAATTGTCCTCGAAATTTGAAAAGTATTACAAAACAAACATATGATAACTGAAGAGTTGAGGATATATTTCTCTTTCATATCAGAAATTTTCTTCCATTAACATCCTTCTCTGATTCGTGCTTCCATAAAATCTTCACAAATGAAACATCTCTACTATGAAGCTTCTTCATATCATAATGTATCGTCTCATACCCCTCTATATAAATCAGATCAAGTTGTATATCAACTGAGTCTGTAATCACCCTATTTGATTCATTAGCAAAATACTTTTGAAGTGAAAAAAATATGAAAAATATTATTCACTACTTGCATATGAGTTATTAAAGCCAACTTATAAGCCACCTATCCATCCTCTCCGTAATATCGTATAGATTTACATATCTTGTGTCCAATTTTTCTGCCTTTTTGAATTTTTGCACACTCTTCAAATGACTGGTTTTAACAGAAACAAACTCTCCACTATCAAATTCATCATGTTTGTGTTTAGCATCAAAATATTTTCTGTCTATCATGTACTACCTTTAATCTGTCTTTGTTCAGTCTAATCATTTTAGTAACATCACCAACTAAGTCAGCTTTTATAACCTTTTTGTCTCCTGCTTCAGCCCAACATAATAGTATCCTACATTTTCTTCCATACAAAGCTTCATATGGAGTCACTCAATACTAGCCTGATAAATGTCATTGTAAGTAAATTCTACGAATGGTATATGTGATTTCCATACTCCACCAAAATTAAGGACACATAACCTTAATAGATTATCCAAAATTTGAATAGTCCTTTCTAACTGGTCATTTTTCTAAAGAGTGAAAGGCTATAATAAAAATCAACCTTATGGCCAATGCCTAATGAATCTTCTTCCGCAATCTAGAAGTAAATTGATTTATCTCTATTTGAAATAATAGGCTTTGGCACTCCATAGAACCTTACAATTTGACCAGCATATAATTTGGCTAACTTCTCAATGAGATCTATCTAGGCAAGAAATGAGCAGACTTAGTCAATCTATCAACAATTACCCAAATAGCATCACAACTCTGTCGTGACCTGGGAAATTCAATCACCAAGTCCAGAGCAATCTCCTCTCATTTTCATTATGGAGTAAGGAAAAGGTTGTAATTAATCACCAGGATGTTGATGTTCTGTCTTCACTAGTTGACATATATGACACTTAGCCACAAATTCTACCACTCTTCTTCAATCCCAACCACCAAAATATTTTCATTAGATCATGATAAATTTTACTACTCCAAAGGTGAATAGCATAACCAAATAAGTGTGCCTCCTCTAGAATTTTCCTTCTCAAATTATCAACATCAGAAACAAAAATTTTGCCTTTATATCTCAACATACCTGAATCCTTTTTTCTCCATTGCGTCCTATTTAGCTTTGAATATATATTGTATATTAAATTAAAATTATTGCATTGAACATTTAGGGTTGGCTTATTAATGCATTTTAGTTATTATATGATTTATGAATGATATGACATGAATTTTGTTATAACTAAAAATGTACTCAGTTAAAAGTTAGTAAATATAAAACATATAAGTCATTACATCAGAGGAATTCTTAATTTCCTGCTGTGAAAATGCATAAACCCTAGGTTGAACATTTGGTTGGGTGTGCCCTAGATTTCACACTGATCATGTAGACACAGCTGCCCTCGACTTGCCAAAGTTTCTCCGTCTGTGGAGTCCTCTGTCCCAAGCTAGGAGAATTCTTCGTCATTGTGGCACCAAAAACACGTGTTGGATCCAACAAGACACTCACTCTTATAAAATCTTTCACACCTGTCACACTTCCTAGTTATAGTCTAGCTATCAACACTGTTGGATCTAACATTCTTAGCACTTGTATTTCCTAACTAAAGGGATTGTATACCTTGAGTGTCATGAGGAAACCTGGATCACTCTGAATTTCTCCATTTCTGAAAGTGTCTCATCCTCTGGGTAGCATGTAAATCCAGCTCAATCCTCTTGGCCCTCTCCACCAAAACTGAGTAATCCTCAATCTTAAGAGGAATCAGTGGTTGTCTAGTCATATCCTTCAACCAAAACACAAACCTATGGCACTTCTCCTCAGCATTTGGAACCAATTAGAGTGCATACCTTAAAAATATAGTGAACTCTACCTTGTACAACATTATCCAACGATCGCCCTGTACTAGACATAAAAACTTGTAATGAATTTGTCTCTTGGGTGACAGTGGTACAAACCAGTCTCTAAAGGTTGTCACAAACTCCTCCCACAGTATCAAGTACTCGATTCTACCTCCAAATTTCACTTGCAATTGTTATTGCCACCATCTCTATGCTTCTCTCTCAAAAGCGAAAGTAGCAAGTATAACCCTCCTCTCTGGTGGACAAGACAACACATCTATACTCTTCTCCACTCTCATTAGACAATTTTCAGCATCCACTTGACTTCTTCTTCCGTAAAAGAGATGTGGCCTCATATCCTGAAACCAACATTGTGAAAATCGGATCGAACGTTGAATCGGAATAAGTAAAGGTTCAATGTTAAATGGTTCAGCCAGAGTTAAACCGAATGTTGAACCGGATGACGTAATAAATATTAAAATTATTTAATATAATTTAAATAATAGAATAATTATATATTAACATCATTTTTATCNATTAGTCAATTTTCAGCATCCACTTGACTTCTTCTTCCGTAAAAGAGATGTGGCCTCATATCCTGAAACCAAGATTGTGAAAACCGGATCAGGCGTTGAATCAGAATAAGTAAAGGTTCAATGTTCAATGGTTCAGCCAGAGTTAAACCGAATGTTGAACCGGATGAAGTAATAAATATTAAAATTATTTAATATAATTTAATTAATATAATAATTATATATTAACATCATTTTTATTGATTCAACAAATATATTCTAATTTAAGACAAAAATTTTAAATATTTTGAACAATATTATAAATAAAAAATTTAAGACATGATATTTTGTCTTTTAATTTAAATATATTGTTTTTAGTCATTTGGTCAAAATTAAAGTTTAAAATTGAATAATATTTGAACCAACCGGTTCTTTAAAAGCTGGAATGGTTCTCCAATTCAACCCCGGTTCTGATCGGTTCAATCTCAGTTCTATGCCGAAACGATTATGGCTTTGACTGAACCGGTTGAATGACTGGTTCACGGTTGAACCAGTTGAACCAACCATCTAATTTTTAAAACCATGCCTAAAGCAGCTTCAAATATATGTTCATCTGGTCTCGTCCACTAGAACCAGCATGAGACTGTGAATTCCTATTCATCTGAGTCACTAAAGTCATTATCTCAGCAAAAACATTTGTGTTCACCGAGATATTCAGAGGTATCAGTACCAATGTTACTCTAACTTTCTCTGGATTATCCATATTTTTGAAATAACATATCAAAGAATATAATTGGACATTATTTAACCCTTCATTTAATGCTTAACAATTAATTTAATCAACCAAATGGTTCTTTTTTATCAAGATTCAAAACTAAATGCTCTGATACCACTTTTATCACGACTCAGTCCGAGAACTTAGAATTAACTAAAATGGAACGTGACAATCAGAAAGTTAAAGATTTTTCTAAACATTTCAATTAATCCCAAATGACGTTTAATATAGAAAAGAGCCACTAATCCGCAATTCACATATAGACCAAACCTCTAACAAAGTCCTAAAATCATCCGGTCTTTAACAGTACATAAATATAAACAATAAAAAAAGACATAGCACCAATAAAACCACTACCTATCATCCACAGTTTCTCTCCTCCTGTAGACATGTCATCTCCTATCAGTCATATTAATCTTTCAAACCTACCCTGAAAATGACAGTTAAACATGTTAAATTTAAGCAACTTAATGAATAATTATTACTATAGCATGCATTAGATCTTTATACAATTGTCTAACATGACTCAAATGAATAAACTGATCAATATTAAAAAAATGTTTAAATTTTTCATTATACATCTAAATCATTTATATTTTTATACTTTTTTATCATTTACATTTCCTTTTAATATTCATTTTTTTTGTAATGAAGTCATCTCAGGAGCACTATCAAAACCTTTATCATTTTGTACTATAAAGGCACACAATTACCATTTGTATCATAAAAAAATACCTTTGTCATTTTCTTTACCATTTAATGTGCAAGTATAATAGTCCCCTCCTAGTACCATAGGGAGTGACACTTGATAAACTTAAACATTTATTTTTTATTTAAAATAGATTTCATTTCTTTCAATCATTAAAAACATATATTTTATTTTATGTGCAATATAAAAGATAAAGCAATATAAAAATAAAACAATCAGTTCATTTTTCAATTTTTTTCTATTATTTATAAAATTGTCTTTAGTGAGTCTAAATAAATGAAAAATTTATAAAATAAAATAAACCAAATCTAATACACATAAAGAGTAATTATTCACTTCGATTTTAAAAACTTATGTAAATGCATATTCCTTCTCTTAATTCTTTTGACTGTCACATATATCAATTAAAAATGCATATATTAGGTATCTATTTCTAAAAATAACAGGCTAATAACTAATTAATTTACATGTTTTCTACCAACATATTTTCAATCAAATTCTCTTTCAACTCTCGTCACAAATTCCAACCCATGAAATTAAATATTCTAATAACATTTAATAAAAATAGCAAATATAAAAGCATAGCATTTACCTCCTTACAAGCTTGTTAAATCAATTTTTCTTTAACCACTGATCAAATTCATTAAATCCTACTTGAAAATATTTATATAAATAAAACACTCAAATTCTTATTTTACCAAAATTTGCTTGGATCAAGAGTCCTTCCCACAAAATCTTCCACTTATAATAAATGTTTTTTATTCATAAAACTTTAAACGTTAATATCATAACAAATTTAATTAATTGTATTTCTATAGATTAAAAACTTAAACCCTAAATCATATTTTTATTTTAACCGAGCTCGATTTGGTCCTCCCTTTACTTGTATGCAGCTAGCTTAACTTTGAGACTTTATTTACTTTTGTGTTCGAACCCGCAAGCAAAGTTGTCTCCCCTATTACTTTGTACAAAGCCTCGCCTCCTCCTTTATCTTCTTCCTTCGCACATGAGCCACTCGACTCCTTTCTTCTCATCACACGCGATGTCGTCTCCTTCTCCTATACTCGAACCCGCAAGATAAGGCTGGAAACTATCCCACCTTCTTCTTCCCTCTGCTCTGTAGCGGCGTCTTCTTCTCCTTTATTCAAAACCGCAAGTTAGGGCTTGAGGCAGACTCTTGCACGAAGCAACTAGCCTAGCCTTCCCCTCCTCTTCTTATTCCTTCAACTTCACTATTGTTTCTTCCTTCCTCTCGGTCTCCCCCTCTCGTTCACTCGATCTATTACGAACGAAAGGATTCCTTCTTCGGCTCCTAAAGACAAAAAGAGACTATCATGGCTCGTGACAATTCATCAAACCATTGCCATCAATTTGAAATATTTTTATTTTTTTTATTTTTTTATTTCTAACTGCTAGTACAGAATCTCTCATCGTTCATATCTTAGATTGATATCTAATTTTGCATTATTTTTGGGATAAGATTAATTTCTCAGAATCATATAAATAACATAAAGAATTAGTGACATTTTGAATGATTTGCATGTGCTCTTATTTTATTTCCTAATCAATGTAACCTCACATTTTTTGGAAAAAAAAAGGGGAACCTACTGGGCCCTTTGAATCACCCCAAAGCAAAGAAACCTTCCATGAAAAAAGAAAGAAAGTGGTGGGAGGGTGGCGTGGGACTGTGACAATAAGGGGATCGAATATTGTAGTGAAATTTAAGTATTATAGCGAATACCAATTCGATACAAATCCTATAACATTATATAGCAGATATCCATGAGCAATACTACCCCCTCAGTCCTTGAAATTAGTTCTTTAAGATTAGTGACTATACACTTAAGTTAGACTGCGTGACTAATAAATTGGTCATCTAAAATGAAAGAATATAACAAATGAAATATCATGATTTCTATTTATAAAATTAAGCAGCTTATCTACTTTCAGATTTAGCTAATTCCAATCAAACTAACTAAAGGATGTAAAAAAAATAATGGCTTCTAGAAATATACTCACAAATCCCCATCCACTGCGAGTAAAAGGCTGCCCAACAATGCCAAATCCACTTCTCGTTTCCAAAAATATTTCAATATATGGAAGCTCATCAACGATTGCTGCTACGCCTCCATTTTTCGGGCCACGCCAAAGAGCTTCCGCATAATCATCAGGCGTCCGGTAAGAAATGAGCCTCGATCGCGGTATTTTAAGACTATTAGCCATATAGCCCAAAGCGAACGACCCTTCTTGATAACCGATAGGGTCATTGGTTGCTATCAAGCTATCAATTCCATTTATCGAAGATGGAAGCTGTTGGACAGTAAGAAAAGAAGTTAAGCTCGCCGTGTAGCTCGATGTCACGACCATCAGCAGAAAAAACCATACCATCATCACAAATCGCCCAAGAGTGCTTAAAGTTTCTTCTTCTAAAGAACATACAAAATACATGCATGTAAGAATATGTCAGCATATTTTAAAAAAGTATGTTTTAGCTAAAAAATGCTTATGCGAAGTTTAACTTACGTTCAGAATGGAAAAGAGTTGAAAAGCTGAACCTGAAAAAGGAAATAGAGAGGTGATTATATACTAGAATTTTAAAAATTTCAGCATCAAATCAATTATATTTAATACGAATGCTAACGAATACATGAAAAATCAAATATTGCCTACGTTTCATAACGTGCAAAGGTATGGGCAAATGTAAATCCTTCATCTTTCTAATGCATAATTTGAAACCCAGATAAGAAATAATCTATATGTTGAGAATGATATATAATTTAGGGTCTTATTTATATATAGGAAATATAGAAGAAGCCAAGGGTTTATTTGTAAAGAAAGTTGTAAGGCTCTATATAAGCCCAATTGCTCGATGAATAGATTAAGTTTTTTAGCAAAATCATTTCAATGTGGTATCAGAGCTCTAACCCTAGCAGCCAATCGGTATCTTCATTGGTCTTGATCAGTTTCATCGTCAGTGCAACTCAATCGATGCAAAGACCAAGGATTGATCTTCTTCCGTTCGCGAATCGCGATTGATGCGATCAGTGCAGAGAACAGGGATCGATTTTCCTTCCATTTGTGAATCGCCGTAGACGAAATTGCGGCAACTAAGGCATCACGGAAAACAGGCATTGGGAAGGCACTTACTGGATCACAACTCTCGGCGGGAGAGCGTCTCGCAGGGTTCGGTCAGAAAGGGCTTTTGCGGCTTGCTGCAAGAGAAAGTCAGTGGAGCAGGGCCTTCGTTTCTAGAGTTGCACTCGAATGCAGGGAGGCGAAGGATTAAAGCGGCTGCGGTTTGGCATGTTGGACAAAGGGGTTGCGACTTCATGCGGGCTAAGGCAAGGTGGATTGCACGAATTTGCAGGAAGAAAGTCGTGTGTGATATGTGGGATCTATCTAGACTTGATCTTTGTGATTGAGAATGTCAGTAGATGGAGATAGTGCAAAAGGTAAGGGATTCGAACTTCTAGGGAAGATGAATCCTGAAGTTCTGAAGGTCCTGGTCAGTTTCATAAAGGGAGCTAGCATCTCAACGGGAGCCATTACCTCAGTGCATGCTCCGACGCAGATGAAGCTAGATCTCCCTCCTGTGAATCTGAAGCTCGATGGACCGGCCACGTATCTTAGTTGTTCGCATCAGATCGAGAATGCTTTATCAGAGAAGAAACTACAATAATATCTGACGAGAGTCGAGCCAAAGAGTGACAGTGCTAAAAGGAAAGAATGGAGAATCACACGTGTCTTGCTTTACATCCGGTTACTCAACTCGATGGTTCCATCGATTGCCTCATCAGTGGATGTCATTAGAAAGGTGGGCGACATTTTGGTGAAGCTGAAGAAGATCTATGCCGGAAGTGAGAACCATATGAGGGTGTTTCAGATTCAGCGTGACATAGAGGCAATGGTTCAGAGGGATAGGTCGATTTAGGAGTACTTAATAGATCTAGAGCAGTTGTAGCAAGATCTTGATCACTTCTCACCTATGTCGAGCCATAGTGATCTGGGGTGTAAGAAGGGTAAGATTTTTGCACATATGAGAACTACACAGTTTCTGGCTCATCTGAAACCGGCCTTTGATTAGAGGAGATTGATCCTCTTAGCTCGGACAACGATTCCTTTATTGGATGAGGCCATCAAAGAGATTATATAGGAGGAGAGTCGCATGAGGCTGCACTCTAAGACAAGTAGACTTCCAGGCATGTGATCAGCTTTGACCGCCTCGAGTGAAGGTATGATAGGTGCTCAGGAGGAAACCCGCAGGTGCTACAGCTGTAGAGAGGTGGGACACCTAACCAAGGTTTGTCCAAAGCCACCCAAGGAGAGAGAGACTGATGAACAATGACAGTCTAGAGGCTAGGTCGTAATCGTGGGGGCCAAATAGGTGAAAGAGGGGCTACCGGGCAAATCTGATTGTAGTGGAGAATCAGACGAGTGGTCTTTACTGATGAAGATCACGAGCTTCTGAAGATGTTGAAGAGGAAGCAGAAAGCAATAAATGATGTGACTGAGGACACATCCCTCTTATTGTCATCAAAGGGCAATACTACTACTTATATTCACTAAGTCAAAGGTACTCTTCATACACATGCTCTTGCCTCTGTATCCAGTATAAGAACATCAGAATGGATAGTAGATCCTGGTGCATCTCAATATGTGACAGGTAACGTTGGTGAGTTCGCTTCTTATACTCATCTAAAAATTTCAAAGAATATTTAAGCAACTGATGGGACAGCCTGTGGTTGGTAAATGTATAGTGAGATGTATCAATTATGACTTAATTCACTGTTTTGCATGCTCATTCCTTTCTAATGAACTCTTTATCCATTAATATCATTATTCTCCAACTAGAATGTATTTTTTCATTTGATATTCCCAAGGTGTTCTTTCAAGCGAAGGGGACTGGCTAGAAACTTGGGACTGGTACATGGCATAGTGGACTCTGGTACTTTGATAGAGAGGGGATAGACTCGACACTAACATCGATAGTAGAACGTGATGGAGTAGGAGGATCTGGGAGAACAGCGGAGGATGTAATGTTGTTACATCATAGACGCATGAGACACTCTTCATTTAGTCTTTTGAGTCGTTTGTATCTGTCTTTATATGAGAAAGAAAATAAACAAAAACTAATGTGTGATGCATATGAGTTCGGTAAACATACCAAGAACCCTTATATTAGTTCTGGTAATAGGAGTTCTTGTATTTTATATTTGGTGCATTCAGATGTCTAGAGTCCTTGTTCTATAACTTTGATGAATAGCTATAGAAATTTTGTGACTTTCATTAATTATTTTTCTCGCATTACTTTATTATATCTAATGAGAAATAAAATTAATGTGTTTGTCTGCTTTAAAAAATTACGATGCGGTAGTGAAGATATTGATGTCTGATAATACGATTATACCAAAAAGGTGTTTGGGGAGTACATGTCAGCCTAGAGGATACAGCATTAAACCACTTATCTATATACACCGGTATAAAATGAAGTAGCAGAAAGGAAAAATAGAAAACCTTCTAGAGGTAGCCCGAAACATGATGATCTCGATGAATGTCCCAAACACCTGTGGGGTCAAATAGTTTTGAAGGTCTCTCAATTAATTAACAGAATGCCTTCACGAGTGTTGGGGTGACAATCTCCTTGTTAGCAGTTGAAAGGAGATAATGGTGGGATCCTCCCATTGAAGGTGTTTGGTTCTGTATGTTTCATGAAGGACAATATACCATCAATAAGGAAGCAAGATCTCAGAGCTGTAAAGTGTATTTTTGTGGGTTATTTTGCTACTCAAAAAGATTATGTTTGTTAGAGCTCAATAGAGCAGAAACTGTTTATGAGTATACATGTGACTTTTAGAGAAATCAAACATACTACTCCTTGGAGATGACTTTGCCCTTTGGTGACTATTCAGATAATGGAGGTATGACTTATGAGGCGAGAGGAGGACATAGTGATAGTAAAAGATTGGTACACGTGGGAATGAGGCCTAATCCCATTGTGTGGGAAGGATCGAATGACGAAAAGCCAATCCTTAAGAAAAATGAACCCAAAGGTGGCGGTGTTCGAGCTCAAGGAGACCCGAGGATGAATACAAGGAGGAAGCAAAAGGAGGGAACAGTGTTTGTCGTGCCACTCGTGCCAACAAGTCTCGTGTCCCGGTCACAAGAGGCACCTACACCATCCACCCCGGAATTCGATTACACAGGTGATATGATTCATCTCTCTTCTTCTCCCACTCCCATGACTTTAAGGAGAACTTTTGCGGCAATGTGGGTCATTCTTCCGATCGTTATTCTCCTGATTGTTTTGGTTTCTCAGATTACATTGCTCAATTTGTCTCATACTCTAACATATCACTTGTATATGAAACATTTATTCCATCTTTGGAAACTGTCACTATACCCAAGTGTTGGCAGGTAGATAAGGAGGATCCAAAGTGGAAGACTAATATGTTGGAGGAACTCGGTGCCCTTGATAAGAACAAGACGTGGGAGCTCACATTACTGTCAATAGGAAAAAAGACATTTATGTGCAAATGTGTCTTCATAGTGAAGCAGACCCTAGAAAGAATGACTGATCGCTACAAAATATGATTAGTAGCGAAAGGGAATAGTCAAACGTATGATATCAACTATGATGAGACATTTGCACCAATATCAAAGATGAGCACAGTCAGGACACTCGTCTCTCTGGCCGTGAATAGTGGATAGATGTTACACCAATTGGGTGTGAAGAATACATTTCTTCATAGGGATTTGTTAGACGAGGTGTACATGGAGATACCTTAGGCTTTTAACACAAACCAAATAGAGTGCAAGGTATTTAGACTGAGGAAGTCATTGTACTGTTTGAATAGTCTCCTCGAGCTTAGTTTGACAGGTTCAGAGAAGCAATGGTAGGCATGCGCTATCGACAGATCAATTTCGACCACACAGTGTTCTTTCGATGACATGGCAGTCACAATATCATTTTTTGTGTATGTGGATAATATGATTATTACTGGTTATGATGAGAGAGAGATTGCTCAGCTAAACGCAATTCTGAGCAAAGAATTTGAGGTTAAGGACCTGAGATAGCTTAGATACTTCTTTGCGATTGAGGTGGCTCGTGGAACAGATGGGATTGTTCTATCACAGAGGAAGTATGTGCTAGACTTGCTCACAGAGATAGACATGTTGGGATGCAAGCCTGCAGTTACACAAATTGATCAAAAAGAAAACTTGAGCACAGAGGCAGAAGAGTCAGTTTATTGTGAGAGGTAACAGAGATTACTAGGTCATCTCATCTATCTGAGTCGCGCTCTTCCTGACATATCATTTGAAGTAAGCGTGATGAGTCGTTACATACATGATTCGAGGAAAAGCCACATGAATGCAATGTATCAGGTTATGAGATAACTGAAGAGTGCACCAGGGAAGAGATTGATCTTCAAGAAAAATGGGCATTCAGGCATTTAGAGTTATTGTGACAGATTGGGCTCGTTGTGTTGATGACAGAAGATCCACATCAAGATACTGCATGTTCGTAGGGGCAATTTGGTCCCTTAAGAGACCAAAAAACAGTCAGTAGTTGTGAGGTCAACGAGGCAGAGTACAAGGTCATGGTCTTAGGAGTTCCCGAGATGTTATGGCTGAGAACTCTATATGTAGAGATCAAGGTGGACCAAGAAGCTCAAATGAAGTTGTGGTGCAACAACAACTCAGCAATCAACATTGCCAACAACTTGGTGCAGAACAAAAGAACCAAGCATGTGGAGATTGATAAGTTCTTCATCAGGGAGAAGCTAAATAGTAGACTACTGGAGATAATTCATGTATCTATTAGAGAGTAAGTAGTTGACTACCTCACCAAGGACTTAGCTCATTAGATCTATCCAAGTTGTGTAGCAAGATGGGATTAGTGGATATCTTTTGCCCATCTTAAGGGGTAGTGCTGAGAATTGTATATAGTTTATGATCCTATATGTAAATAGAAAAAACAGAAGGTCAAGGTTTTATTTGTAAAGAAATTTGTAATGCTCTATATTAGCCCAATTCTTCCATGAATTGATTAAGTTTTTTAGCAAAATCATTTCAATTCTATACAACAATAAACTAGTAAAACATAACTTCTAAAGAAAGACTTTTTCTTCAAAAAGTTATTCCTCGAGTAAATTTACTTCGATAAACATTCTATTGTGGATTTCTTAATGAGAATTGCAACTCTAACTAGTATCCCATGCTTCTTATAGATTGTTTCACCGTTAAACTATTGGCTTCCTGATATAACTTTTCTCAATATGAGATTATTAAATGGTTTCAATGAGCTCGGAATTGTACAACTTGATAAGATAGCAAACGTAAGAGAAAGTCAATAATGAAGCCTTTGCTTTTTAATAAATCGATATAGTCCTGAAAAACATTAGTGATGAGTGCCATCACTAGTCTACACATAATGCAGGAAAGGAAAGATTAGCAAAAAATAAAACAATATAAACTAATCTAAATAAAAAATAAGACTGGTGTCGATCGAATTTTCCAACCCTCTACATTTAGGATTTTACAATACTCATAACAAAAAAGTACATAGTGCATCCGCTAATGTGAAATGAATAGCCCAGCATTGGTAAAGGTCTTGAAAATTGTCGCTAAGATCTTGGTTCAAACCTCACCCATGCCATTATAAATTCTTTGCTTCCGACTTTGGGGTGGACAGAATAAAAAGTGGGCATTCACATACATACCTCCCAATTCCTATGTATTTACATATCTGACACCCAAACATTACTTTTTACATTTATAGCAACCAAATCTTTCATATTACACCAAAAGTATCACCATTTAAACCTTTTAAAAGTGACATACAACTTTTCATGCATGGGTAAGGTGACATGTATGTAAGAAATTGAAGTTTAGTTGTTAGATATGTAAATACATAGGAATTGAGTGGTATGTATGTAAATTTTCCAAAAAAAGATCTCTTCTTTGAAGATTATAGATTTGATGATGTATCATTGTTAATGGTGCGTAATTATGTTTACGTACATTTGTGCCTTATGAACATGGCTGACTGCTATGGTCTTAAAGATGTTCATATTCCAGTGAACCCGTAGGTGAGTTGGTACATGAAATAATGACAATAATTTTTATATATTTCACATGTTTAATGCAGTGAAAAAATTTAAGCTATTAAAAAATTTCAGAGGTCTTACAAGAACATAGTCAAGCACTGCTGCTTAGGCGAACCTCGAAAATCCTTATTAACTCGATGCTCTAGTATCCAGATCACAATCCCAATTAAAAAGAAGAAAGCTCCAGTCACACACCACATTCCAACAGTAAAAGGCCTAAGGAAAACCCAGGCACTGGACTTTGTACTCTTCGTAGGAACCACGACGACAAGGGCAGTTGAAATATAAGGCTGAGTGAAGTCCACAAGCTTTGTACGATTCAGGACTATCGAAAAGTCTCCCACCAGTGCGTCAATTTCCTAATATGTATTTCATAGAAAGGGACTCAATAACGACTTAAAAGAAGAAATGAAACAATAAAATGGCCATTTACTTTCATATCACACAATTCTTATATACTTACATATCTAACCTGAATTTTCATATTTACATACATGCCAATATGCCACTCAAATTTTTGACAATATATAAAAAACATCACTATTACTAATTTTTCAAAAGTGAAACACGTCTTTTCATGCATAAGTTTTAACACCAAAGTGTTATAAATGGAAATATCAAACTTTAGTTAGATATATAAACACAAAAAAATTGTGTGGTCTGTATGTAAATCTTCCAAAATAAAATTGTAAAACTCCTGAAGCAGTACAATACTCACATTATCAGCCACCATATTCACAAGCGACCAGTATATGGGAGTGCTACGGCCATCGCCAAATGGTACAAACTGATATGGAACTTCGTAAGGAAGTTGTTTCAGCACTTCACGAAAGACATCAATGCAATATCCTTGTAAAGTACGGTTATCCATCGAAATATTCACAAACTGAACAAAACTCAATCTACGAGGAACTCCAATTCTTAGAGGCCTTGCATGAGTCGAAGGAATCCAACCACGGGGTGCCATTGTCTTCCCACCAGGCCATGTAATGTTACCAAGAACCTTACTTGCACTAAGATTTCGCTGGCCATTTGTCTGTGAAGCATCTGGGAAAGAAAGGGAGAGGTGTGTCAAGTTCGTCCAATAGCCAACGGTATTCATGACTGAGCCATAAATATTGATGATTTCGTAGTTTCCACTAATGAGGTTTCGGTCGCCATCAAAGCGGATTGGCCCAGACAAACCACTAAAATTCTGGTGCAACAATTTTTGTCGTAACAACTCACCACCGTCAAAGGTTTTCATCATGTTGATTCTCATCTGTCCTCTGTTATCGCTGATTTGATCACTCGAGGTAAACGTAATATTCCCAGAATTGTCAAGGAAGTCATTGATGGCATAGGCAACAGCCCATACCGTATCATAGGCGTAAAAACCATATGCATTCAGCTTGGAACTTGGAACTCCGGCATTTAATTTATTCCATTCGGGTTTGAATGCTTTCTTTTGGCGAGACGGCGGAATGTACTGTCGTAAGCCTACTACGCCTTGCAGGTAAGTCAACGAGTAATTTTTGCTCAACTCAAATGTATCTAAAGTGGTGGTGAGCCAATCCGTTGCAAACCAAATAAATTCATCCGCCAGCATTTGAAGCTCATGGGCTGCATGAAAAATTTCGAGTCCAGAATCTGGCGAAGCATGGACTACATAAACTCTGGGGCCAAACGATTTAGAATTTTCGAGCAACTCCGAAATTTTATTCCGAGAAGCTCCGATTGGCAACACAATTTTATATGAAATTTTTAACCTTCTGTTATTAAGCTCATCATCTAAAGCATATATTCCGTTCCTCCCATAATCATCGTCGACGAATACTGCAATAACCAGTTTCCACCTATGGTATTCGATCAGATCTGCCATGGCAGCCATCTGATATGAATCGCTTTGGGTCATGCGAATGAAGTAGGGATACTGAAGGGAAGATAGGCTTGGATCTGTAGCTGCGAAGGATACGAGTGGTATGCGAAATCCATTCGATATGTATGAAAGCATATGTGCTATTGTTGAGGATTGTGGCCCTATAATAGTTATCACATCTTTGTCAAGGACCTTCAAGGCTGCAAAAAAACAACAGAGGGGTCTATAAAACTTGATTAAAATACAAAGAAGTTGCTATAAAAGTATATTAAATAGCATATCTGCTGCAAGTAATTATTATATAAATACAATTGTTGACGTGATATGTATAACAACACAAACTTTGATCAAATTGAGCTTTCATCAATCTTGGGCTCACAGGATTCACCTTTTTGTCCTCCTTAGTGCAGCTTTTTAAGAGATTAACATCCAAGGAGTACTCCAGCATGAGCACATTAAACTTCAGAGTTCCTAATGAAATTTTAATTGTTATACCAAAAGGCATTGTTGAAGAGAATGAATCAAAGGGAACTAGAGTTGGATAAAGTAGTGGTCAAAATCAATTTTCAATAAAAAATTTGTGCCTATGGGTGAAAATCAACTACTTGATATTTCTAAGCCAACGTATTTATCGATTCATTGATGTAGAACTAAATCTAAAGCTAAAAGGCCTTAACAATCCATCTCATGAGAGAGCATTTTGCATCATTCATCACTCCACTTCGAACGGAAGTTCATCTGAAAAACATGTGAAGACACTATGAGCTTCTCTCGTGCTCGTGCTCAGACATGTTGAGCCAGCTAAAGACCAATACAAGCTCCCAAACATACAAATTACTCAATCCAACCAAATCATCAGTTTTGATATCATTTGTTGAGGAGGATAAACAAAAGAAAAATCAAAATTGAGCAAGATATAATAACGTTGAAACACATTTTTAACCCAAAAGCTTACATATATGAGTGATGGCCTACTATTCGATATTTCTACACCAACATATTTTTTAATTATTCAATTTAAACTAAATCAAAGCCATGCATGCCTTAACATGCACCTTAAAATGTACCTTAATATTCAAAACTGAACTTCACGATACTTTCAGGGCTCTCACAATATAACTAATATATAATCCAATCGTAGAAATGATAATATAGCCTATCAAGAAATTCTACAATAAAATGTAAGTATTAAATATGATATGAAAATCTTTATTTATGGATAATATTCAACCTTACCATTGCTTTCCGATTTTGTTAAACGTGCACACTTCAAGTTCATAAAATTTACAAAAATAAAAATAGTTTGAGGAAGCACCATATTTATCTAAAATGTTACCTCCCATGAAATTATAGAATATGGATTATCTATAACAGATTGAGTGTATGAAGATGGAATTACAAAAGAAGTATAAAGAATTGGACTGTATGAAAGGCTAGAAGTCTAAACTTCCAATGGAATCATTTAAGAAGAAAATTGGGATTGAATATTCACTAAAAATTCTCCATATTTGTAATCGAGAACTAAATACAATTTTTAGGTTATGCCAAAATAACCTACACCGCTCTCCAGATATAAATAACATTAAAAATTAATATAATTTTCTGCTATTATTCCCCCTCAAATTGGAGCAAATTACATACATCAACTCAGGCCTATCACATAAACGAGNCTCACAACGCTCCTCCTCAAGATAGGCGAAAGATATTCACTAAACCCATCTTGTCACATAATCTAGCTAACTCCACTGAACTAAGTCATTTAGTGAGGCAATCGGCCACCTGCTCTCAATTAGCTACATGAATTAGTTCCAACAATTTGATATTCAGCATCTCTTTGATGAAGAATCTTTTAATCTCCATCTGTTTAGTTTTATCGTGTTGCATCGGGTTGTTAGCAATGTTGATTGTCGATTTGTTGTCACACCACAACTTCATTTGAGTTCCCTAATCCACTTTGAGTTCAACCACCAAGACTTTCAGCCACATCATCTCAGCAACTCCTAATGTCATGGCCTTGTATTTTGTCTCTGTTGTTGATCTTGCTACAATTGACTGTTTCTTGCTCTTCCACGAGATCAAGTTACCACCTACAAACATACAGTATCCTGATGTGTATTGTCTGTCATCAGCACAACTAGCCCAGTCAGAATTACAAAAGCCCTCAATATTTACATGCCCATTCTTTCTTAATATCAACTCTTTCCCTAAAGCACTCTTCAGAAACCTTAGAATCTGATACAGTGCATCCATATGGCCCTTCCTTGGGTCATGCATGTAGCGGCTCACCACACTTACTGCAAAATAGATATCAGGTTGACTGTGGCACAGATAAATCAAGTGGCCCACCAGCCTCTGGTACGTCTCATGATCAACTGATTTGTTTGCCTCTGTACTGAGCTCGACCTTCTGATCAATTGGATAGAATGCAGGTTTGCACCCCCCGCATACATGTTTCCATGAGAAAATTCAGTACATACTTTTTTTGGGATAGGACGGTCCCCTAAGGTCCATGGATCACTTCAATCTCAAGAAAGTATTTGAGTTGTCCCAGATACTTAACCTCAAATTGCTTCCTCGATCTTCCCTTCAGTTGGAACAATCTTTGTCTCATTATCATCAGTGTAATTATATCATCCACATGCACAACAAGTATGGTAGTGTAACATTCGTGTTGTTAAAAGAACACAGTGTGGTATGCATTGATCTGTCGATTATCCATGTTAATCATAGATATTCTAAACTTATCAAATCAGGCTCATGGAGATTGCTCAAAGTCATACAATAACTTCCTAAGACTACTAAATCCTAGCAGTATCTTCATATATACCTCCTCTAGTAACTCTTCATGAAGAAAAGAATTATTCGCATCCAGTTGGTGGAGTCTCCATCCACCATTCACTGCTAACTTACCGTACTTGTCTTTGCAACTGGTGCAAAGGTTTCATCGTAGTCAATACCATACGTTTGACTGTATTATTTTGCCACTAATCGTGTTTTGTACCTCTCTACCATCCCTTCTGGAGTTGTTTTACCATGAAGATCCAATTGCATCCAACTGTCTTCTTCCCTACTGATAGTGGCACAATCTCCCAAGTTCAATTTTTATCAAGAGCTCCAAGCTCTTCATGAATCACCGCTTCAACATGGGACCCTCTTTAACAACCTACTAACAGTTGGGTATAGAGAGAAAGTCCAATGACGCAATGAATGCACCATGCAAAGGTGAAATATTAGAATAAGAAATAAAGTTCGCAATGTCAAGTTCCCACACAAAACGATCAGAAGGATGTCCTGCATTGCTGCAGGAGGTCCTCCTTAACGTTGGAAGGGGAGGAGTGGGCGGAAGAGGAATAATATCACCTTGAAGATTTGAATCAAATGTGGATGGTGTAAGTGTCTCAAGAGTTGAGGAAGACCAGGACAAGGAACTTGTTAGCAGTGCAGACTCTGTTCCTTCAGCTTGCTCATTCCTCTGTGTATACACTCTTAGCTCACCTTTAGCCTGAATCCCACCGCATGTGAGTTCAATCTCCTCGATTTGTTTCCTTAGTTGATTCATCCCACTTCACATGATTCCATAATGTAGTATCCAAACTAGCTGACCAATCTATAGGAGTTTTATAAGTTGTTATGTAAGTCCATAATGTAGTATCCAAACTAGCTGATCAATCTATTTTGTTAGGATTTATAGTCTTTTCCAAGATTCTTTTAATTTCACGGTTAGATAATTCTGCTAGACCACTAGTCTGTGGATGACAAACAGTGAAGATCTTATGCTCTAAATCATATTTTCCAACCAATTTTTCAATTTTTTTATTTATAAAATGAGATTTTTATTTGTAATGATTGCTTTAGGCATTTTATATCTTGTAAAAATATTTTTCATTAAAAATTTTGAAACACTCCGAGCATCACATCGATGTAGAGCAACTGCTTCGATTCATTTGGAAATATAGTATACTGCAATTAATATATACAAATTTTTTAAAGAGAGTACAAATGGTCCCATAAAACATAATCCTCGAACATAAAAAATTTCAGCTTCCAATATAAAATTTTGGGGTATTTCATTTTTTTTGAAATATTTCCTACTCGCTGACATCGATCGCATGTTTTTTTACATGTATTAACATCCCTAAATAGAATAGGTCAATAAAATCTAGATTGTACCAATTCCAAAATGTCCCCCAAATTCAGAATTATGATATTTTTTTAATAATTTTTTCAGTTTTTTCATATAGTACACATCTTCGAATAACTTGATCTTTACATTGCTTATATAAATATAAGTCATCCAAAAAGTAAAATTTTACATCATGAATAAATTTTTTCTTTTGTTGCGTTGTCAATCCATATGTTAAAAGATCACTAACAATAAAATTCACCATGTCCGCATACCATGACATATGTCATTCATTAATAGTGTATAGATGTTCATCAGAAAAATTTCGTTAATTTCATTTTCATAATTGTAAACCCTTCGGATCCTAATCTTCGCATACACAAATACAAGTAACAATTACAAAAATAAGCACTCACATGAGAACGATTATATATTCATGTTATTTATTTAAATTTTTTTATTGTTTTTTTAAATAAGATTTATAGTTCAAGCAAAGACTTTTAAGTAATTTACCGTAGTCTCCCCGACAACGGCGTCAAAAACTTGATGCATGTTTTTTATTATGTTCTATAAACGTTTTTCAACAACACAACACATAAGGCAGATATACTCAAAAATATGCAAATTAACCACAATAAAATTTACTTCAGTATAATAAATTTTCTGTTTTAAAATATCTAAATCTATCACACCTAATGAATGAAATTTACTTCAGTAATTTTTTGTTTTATTNTTGGGCAGTAGATTTGTCAACCATCTAATAGATCTCTTCCAGAAATGTGCCCCTTAAAAAATTTGACACCGTAGCATTTTGGGTGAAATTAAATAAAAAATAAATTATTAAACAATAAATAGTTCATAATATAAAATTGTCAAGTAAAAATTAAAATATTCTTGACAAGAAGCATAAAGTATACAAATAAAAGATAATAGGGATTGTTTGAAATATAAAATAGACACTGTCACAATATAAGCAAACACAAATAAAAGATAATAGAGATTGTTTGAAATATAAAATAGACACTATCACAATGTAAGCAAACGCAACACACTAAACTAATTTATCGCATCCAAGTCGAGTATGTGAGCAAGCAAGGGTGAGACCCAAGTACAAATTCAATTAAACTATGTAGCAATGACCCATTCCATGTCATCAAAGAAATTTTGTTGTATTGTCCGCCTTTCATGTTTTATGAATGGAAATTATAGCTCCGTTGAAAATGTTTGCGATATTGTCAAGCTTCACCGGACAATTAGAAGTTATGTATGGGGAATGAAGCTCCATGGTTTGTTGAAATAGATATGTCTTTTTTGTTTATGACCTCTAGCAGAATTTTCATGTTATTTGTATTTGCTTCCATTTTATCAGAGAGTTTGTTGTAACAAACTCATGTTCTTGATTGTTGGCTATCACTCGATTGACCAGATACTTATTACATGTCGACATATTCATTTAATGGAGCATATGGTTCTGGAGCAAACACAATTATCTCATTGAGGTAGCTTACTCTATTCATGGCCATAAAATCATCAATAAATGTGTTGATATCTTTTTCTTCAGTCTAATTTGAGGAGACCCCTTAGTTGTAATTATAGATACTCTCAATGGTAAATTAATGAAATTAGTTGATATTTTGATTCATAGGAAAATTAATATCTTATGTATTCAAGAAACTAAGTGGGTTGGAGAAAAGGCTAAGGAGACNGATCGCACGCGACCCCCTTCCTCTCGGCCTTTCGAGCCGCACCCGCCGTCGGTCTCTTCATCGTCGGCGTGCTCTTCCAGCCTCCGGCCGCCCCTCTCTTTTTCTTCTTCTTCTTTTTCTTTTTCTTCTTCTTCTTCCCCTTCTTTTTTTTGTTTCTTCTTCTCCTAATTTTTCTTCTTTTTCTCCCATTTCTTTTTCTTCTTCTTCTTCTTCTCCTAATTTTTCTTCTTTTTCTTCTTCTTCTCCTAATTTTTCTTCTTTTTCTTCTTCTTCACCTAATTTTTCNCTTCTTTTTCTTCTTCTTCTCCTAATTTTTCTTCTTTTTCTTCTTCTTCACCTAATTTTTCTTCTTCTTCTTTTTCTTCTTCTTCTTTTTCTTCTTCTTCTTTTTATTCTTCTTCTCCTAATTTTTCTTCTTTTTCTTCTCTTTCTCCTTCCTCTTCTTCTTCTTCTTTTTTTCTCGGCTAACCCCGTCAACCTCACCGGATTTTCTTTACCTCGCCGGACCGCCCCGACGTTGTGGTACCACGAACACCAAAATTGTTCAGAAGGTTACGAAAGACTTCCAACTCACAAGCAAGCCTCCGTCGGGCCTCCTTAGGCTTCGTGCAAACTACGCGAAGGTATAACTCTTCCTCCCCTTCGCATTTTACTCCCTAGTCGGCCTTAGGATGTAGGTGTGATAGGCGTGTGGGTTCGATCGGGTGTGTGCGTCGGCGTAAGTCGGCGCGGCGGCACGCCTATGTGATGGATCGATTGTTTTCCTAGAGGTGACCTATAGGATAGGATCCCCTTGAGCAACTAATTTTCCTACGATAGTCAATTGAATTCTATTTGACTGTTAGCCCTAACACAAAGATCCTAGAGGTTGGAGCTTCCTTCGCTCCCCTTTGCTTTTGTTGTCACGATCTTTTAGAAAGGTCGAAATGTAGATCTTTGCAAAATGAGAAAATGCGAGTCATTAGCTCATTTTGCAATGCTCGGAGGCGTTGTGAAATCGGGAAGAGTGTTGTCACTAGCCCGTTTCATGACGAGATGGAGAACTTCCCCCTTTGGAGATCCAGGGAGAAGTTCCCCCACTTGCCTCACCAAAGCAAAGGCGGCAATTGTCATCTTTTTATATATTGACCATAGCTTCCTCGGCAAGGTCGTTAGCGAGAAGGGCTCTCTATCACATATTTATATTTGCATGTCACCTCACTTCACTTCGCTTCGTTCAGTCGTCCCGGCCCGACGAGCATCTCACTTCGCTCCGTCTAGCCGCCCCGGCCTGACGAACACCTCAATTCGCTCCATCTAGTCGTTTCGGCCCGACGAGCACATCACTTCGCTTCGTTTNCGTTCAGTCGTCCCGGCCCGACGAGCATCTCACTTCGCTCCGTCTAGCCGCCCCGGCCTGACGAACACCTCACTTCGCTCCATCTAGTCGTTTCGGCCCGACGAGCACATCACTTCGCTTCGTTCGGTCGTCTCGGACCGACGAGCATTTCAATTCGCTTCGTTCAGTCGCCCCGGCCCGACGAGCACCTCACTTTACTTCGTTAGACCGCCCTGGCCCGGCGAGCACTTCACTTCCTTTCTATCGGCTTCCCTGAGTCGGTTGATACGACACTTTAATTTGACTGGATTACTCGACCCAGTCGACCAATTACTTGCACCACTATATTGTCTTGCATGTGTGTTTTGCATTTTTGCATGTTGTAGCGCGTATGCATGAATACATTATTGTATCTCATCTTGCATTTGTATGTTTGCATAATTATGATCATATGTCTGAGTTGCATATTCTCTGGGGCCACTGTCACTACGGTATGCCCATCTTTGTTTTTATTGTTTTATCAGCATATTTCTTGGGGTCATTGCCACTACAATATACCCATCTTCGTTTTTATTATTTTATCGGCATACTTTTTAGGGCCGCTGCCACCACGACATCCCCATATTTATGGGCCCCTGCCGTCGCGACATGCCTACTTTTTACAGATCATTGTCTTATCGGCATACCTCTTGAGGCCGCTGTCACCACGGCATGCCCATCTTCTCGGGCCCCTGNGGACCGACGAGCATTTCAATTCGCTTCGTTCAGTCGCCCCGGCCCGACGAGCACCTCACTTTACTTCGTTAGGCCGCCCTGGCCCGGCAAGCACTTCACTTCCTTTCTATCGGCTTCCCTGAGTCGGTTGATACGACACTTTAGTTTGACTGGATTACTCGACCCAGTCGACCAATTACTTGCACCACTATATTGTCTTGCATGTGTGTTTTGCATTTTTGCATGTTGTAGCGCGTATGCATGAATACATTATTGTATCTCATCTTGCATTTGTATGTTTGCATAATTATGATCATATGTCTGAGTTGCATATTCTCTGGGGCCACTGCCACTACGGTATGCCCATCTTTGTTTTTATTGTTTTATCAGCATATTTCTTGGGGCCATTGCCACTACAGTATACCCATCTTCGTTTTTATTATCTTATCGGCATACTTTTTGGGGCCGCTGCCACCACGACATCCCCATATTTCTGGGCCCCTGCCGTCGCGGCATGCCTACTTTTTACAGATCATTGTCTTATCGGCATACCTCTTGAGGGCGCTGTCACCACGGCATGCCCATCTTCTCGGGCCCCCTCCACTACAGCATGTCCATTTCTTCGAGTCACTGTCAGCATGACATACCCTTTATCACTACTTATATGTTTTGATTTGCTTGCATTAGCATTTGCATTTGCATTTGCATGTTTGCATGGATAGCGAGTCAGGTTCGTTAAAAGAGTGACATTGTGTTGGTCGCGATGTCTTAACGAGCATTGTTTGCTGGGTTGATCCCAATGAGCAATGTGGGTTAAGTTATCGGGACTGACATGAGTATGATTGTGCTAAGAATCCAATGAATCTAACTGGTGTCATACCCTTTCGTGACACTCTTTAGGTTCTTTGGATCCTTAGGATGGGGTCAGTAAAGTGACCCCATCAGAGTCATACAATACCCAGACTTACCCCGCACTTAGATAATAGGTTGATGCATTTTTCGTTAGATGGTGTGCTAGGCTAGGATTTAGTGTGTTATATAGTCTTTTGATGTCTGGCTATTGTTCTCTGCCGGATTGGTTGCCCTAGCCAGATATCTTTCTTTTGCATTATACTCTGTCTGGTACATCTGTGTGTATAAAAATAGGCATATGTATGATAATGTGTTAGGGCGTTTTTCTGCAGAGAGTCATGCATATTTTTATACACACACACAGGTACCGCTATGGGGGGAGCAAGTAATGATTTCTTGTCTTTTTGCTTGCAGGTGCTATTAGCTCCCCCACTTTTAAGGCATGACTCATGATATGTTATGTGCATGTGAGTTTTTCCGCTGACACTTGTTTTCATACAGGATTGAGTCTTTTTCTTTTCTCTATGTATTTTTAGAGTCTAGGAGAGTCTTGTAGCAGAAATAATATACGGGCACGGGTTCCGAGACGTTAGCGCGGGAACCACGTGAAGGAGACCAGGAGCAGCTACTCGTACCCTGTATCTTAATTCTGCATTTTATATTGATGTATAGAATTAGGACCGGGCATGTATATGCGGAGTCCGACCGCCTTTTTTTTCTTTTCTGGGATATCTTGCCGACCCAGCGGCACCGGTCTATTTATTATTTTGTTTTGACTTGCTTTATTTTTTGCATCATGATGCATGTCTGCACTTGCATGTGTCTTCCTTGTTTTCTTTCTGTATTTTATCTGGGATTTCACGATATAACATAGGCTCTTTAGGATTTAAATTCCTAAATTTCTATAAAATCCTAAATAAAATATTCAAGATAATTAAAATTTAGGATTAAAATATTCAGGATCTAAAAATTGCAACTTTTATTTTCCTGCATATATTAATAGAGCCTCCACAATATTTAAGACCGCTCTACATAACTGCGTTCATATTTGCATGTACCGAAGAGAAATCTCCGTGCTTCTCTAATCTGACTGGCCCAGCATATTCTTTCATATGTGGTTGTCTAGTGCGCCTAGGATGTTAGAAGGCTCCCCGACCCAGACGAGGTATAAGCCCTTTTGTTTGCAGCGTTTCCAGCTTTGTAGTTGAACCTCCACTTCTTTTTCTTTCCTAAGGCATCCTTGTTATTTTGGGAGGTATAAGTCCCACCTCTTGGAGCTCCAGCTTGTAGTCACAAGATAGAGTTTTCTTCCTTTGATCTTAGGGCTACCAAGGTTCTCGTGGATGATGCAATTCACGGATTGCTGACCGAGGATTTCAGGACGTGTTGAGACGACTAACTTTACGACCAGGTAGACTTAGGGTCCTAGTAGCTGTGTATGACGGGTCTGTGGTACCCCGACCCAGTTACCTCTACCTTTTAGGATCACTCTACCTTCTTTTTTGTTGAGCCTCTTTGAGCCTTATCGCTCCTTGACCTCGTTGATATCACCTTGACGGCTCGATGCCGATGAGCTGTCGCCCATTTGAAACACGACGATTTGTCCTCTGCCCTTTGGCCCGGACGTGCTTTGACGTATCGGGATATCCCCGTCAAGATGATTTAGGTTATTATATGGGCCCCATGTGTTAATGAGCCGCTACCCATTTCGGGATGTGAGAGACCCACTCTTTGCTGGATTGCTTAGTGTGAGCTTTGAAGCATTGGGACTGTTCCCACACGGAATAACCTTCATTTGAATGTCTATATCCCAGGTTTATGATAATATAAAGCGAAACTCCTTTTTATCGAGAGTATTCTTGGGTATCCCCCAAGATGTAATTAACCAGTAGGAACACATTCCTATAGAAGTGCTCTTGACCCCAGAACATGTACATACACCTGACTCTCTGGTTATGGGTAGTCTATGTAGATACTTCTTTCGCGGATATTGGTTTAAGGTGCCTCTGCCCGATCTTGTTTGGGCAGACATTCTTAACCTATCCGTGCGAGGTTTATCGCACATAGACTCTCAACGTTTTACTTTTTCTCTTGTTTTTTTTCTTTGTCGTATGTCCCTTCTTATTCAGTTCCTCTTTTCTTCAAATTATTTATATGGTTCGGGAGGGAGATTTACTTGAATGAGGGAAGTATACGACGATTGACAAGCTGACGACTCCTTTTAAAATAAAAAAGAGAAAAATGAACGGAAACAATATATTTATCTTTTTTACAAGCGATAAAGAATATTGGTTAATCCAGTGTTGTCCCTAAATCTACGGTTAAGCTGGGAAGATATTGACTCTCACTCTAGATTTTTCATGTTCCCCTCGCCTGAGGATTAACATCTTGCTTTAGTTTCTAAACGTCTTGACCAAATTGAAGATTTTAGTCTGTCACCCTAAAATCTTCAATTCTACACCCATCAATTAATATTTCCCTTTTTATTTACACTCAACCCTATGGACTAAATTCTCATTCATGAAATTGAATGTGATTCTTTCTTTGTTGAAGAAAACATTGCTCTCTCGGATCATATGTTTCATAAAAAATTTTAACAATTCAATTGGTCAGATCGAAAAATAAATAAAGTTTAAAGTTTAAATCATTACAAATATGAAATTAAAATATTACACAACAATCTTGATTCTTCACATGATCAATCTCTTTGTAGAGAGAAAAAAAGATAAATCTACTCAAAATTCATGCAAAAGATACAACAAAACNCATTCATGAAATTGAATGTGATTCTTTCTTTGTTGAAGAAAACATTGCTCTCTCGGATCATATGTTTCATAATAAATTTTAATAATTCAATTGTCAGATCGAAAAATAAATAAAGTTTAAAGTTTGAATCATTACAAATATGAAATTAAAATATTACACAACAATCTTGATTCTTCACATGATCAATCTCTTTGTAGAGAGAAGAAAAGAGAAATCTACTCAAAATTCATGAGAAATATACAACAAAATATAGATTTTATATAAAAAATAAATTTACAAAACAATAAAGAAAAGTAAAACAACTTAACTCGATCTCTTCCCCAAGCAAATACCTTGTCATTTAAATCTCTTTTTCTCTTTACAATAACACTCAAATCTCTCGTAGAAATGTTATGAATAAGAAATCTCTCACTTTCTCTCTCCTCTTACAACTTAGAGAGACTTGTCACAATCTCCCGCAATTTTAAACTCACGCCCCCTTCACTCACACTTTCTAAAAACTCCCTTTTTCTGACATAAAAACACTCTTTTATAATGTAGGGATGAATTTCCCAAAAGTCTCCATAGGCACCTCTTTCAAATCCGTTCAAATTCAATGCATTTGTGAAAATAATCATCTCTTGTGCCTAGACGCCGTCTTCTTTGTATTCTAGCGCTTAGGCGTCAGTTGCAATATTTTTGAAAATGTCACTTTTGACTCCTAATTTTGTACTTTCTTCATCATTTGAACTCCAAATGCCTAGACTTAGTATTTGTGAAAATAATCATTTTTGGCGTCTAAGCGTCGTCTTCTCTGTATTCTGGCGCCTAGGCGTCAGTTCAACTTTTTTAAAAATATCACATTTGTTTCCTAATTTCATAATTTTTGCATCCTTTGTGCTCCAAATGCCTAAACTTGGTATACCTGCAATAAAATACGAAAATGCATTTTTTTAAAGTGCAATATCACCAAATATAAGTCTTAAATATATATATATATAATTGAATTTTTTTTTGGTGTATCAATGAATTCAGAGTTACACTCAATCAAAGAAATATTGAACCTGGCTTCAAGTTTCATTTTTTTCACCATCAGAAATAAATAGCTGTGTCAGAAAGATGAAAGAGATACAAAGCAGAGAAACTTAATGCATGAAAAGAAAGCTTAAAAATTATTTAGTTTGATAATATCTCAAGCATGAATGATTTGGTACAATTTCATGAATATGGATTTTTAAAGGACTGGTCGCGGGGTTNCAAGCATGAATGATTTGGTACAATTTCATGAATATGGATTTTTAAAGGACTGGTCGCGGGGTTTTCGCTCCTTCGCTCCTCTTACTCAGCTCTTGATGAAGGATCTCACAGTCACTGTCCCGCAAAGGCTGCTTCGGAGGTGCAACACGAGCAGTTTGAGATGCTTTTCTAGGATTTCTTCAACATCGTCACAAAAAATCACCTAAGACAGNGCTGCTTCGGAGGTGCAACACGAGCCAGTTTGAGATGCTTTTCTAGGATTTCTTCAACATCGTCACAAAAAATCACCCAAGACAAATAGAAATGTATGTAATAAACAGAAATTCCTCGATCGCAAAGTTCTTGATATTTTGTACCTCGAACTACAGATCTCTGGGGGTCTAAGATTCCAGCATTTGTAGTATCTCATCTACTGTGATCTTAAGAAAAGTAAGCAACTGTTGTAGCTTCCCCCGACTCTTGTGAAATCCTCAAATATTTTTCACAAAAAAAAACTGACAAACCAGTACCGTATTTGATCCTGTGTGCGAAGATCTAATACATTGCTCCTGAAAAAAATCCATCAGTGCAAGTCACCAGCAAACTTGCCAAGTTTAGCTAGTATTTCGAACATTAACCTAGCCCCCCATTTTCTAAAGAAAACTAACAGTTCAATAACGATTGTCAATGTCCAGCACATAAATTATGCAACACTAACCCAAGTAGCTTTTAAAATCTCCATCAACTCAGATACCAGTGGAAACCACAGTCCGACTTGCCAAGTTGCCTCATAAATTGCAACATATCCTAAAAGGGAGGGGGTGAAATGGGCTTGATCAGTCAGAGATGGTAATTTTACAACCATATCATTCACAAAGTGAATTTTTTTCCTGAACTATAACAGGTCATCCTCTATAAGTGTCAAGATTATTTTCTTTGATTTTTTGGGGGGANTTTCTTCAAATTATTTATATGGTTCGGGAGGGAGATTTACTTGAATGAGGGAAGTATACGACGATTGACAAGTNGGATTCCAGACATTTCAGAAGGGAAATGTGCCTTCTCCCTTTCCTTTTGGGCCTCAGCCCAACCCAAGTTGCCTATCCTATGTCCATTGACCCAACCTGGTCCATCACGGCACACACAACCACCATCGACGATAGTTTCGGCCAGATTCGACCTATCACAATTGGCGACCTCTGCCAACCACGTGCACACCACCACACATTGTCGCCTACCAGCCTACAGCCACTCTGCCTTTAAACCAGTTTACAATAATGCAACCGCTGTCAGACCACCATCATCGCTATCTACTGCTCGTAGCTCCCACACAAGCACTCGCTCATGCTCGCGCTCATTTTAACCCCCACAAGCATTGTGCCCCCCAACTTGCATTTATACTCGTCTGTAGATCTCATTACATCTTAACACATATTTATGCTTATTTGCTCGCATATAAATACACATGTGCCTAATATGCATATGTACACATCAAAACTTCGACTAGCCATCGTTCGGATCCCGACAAAACAGTTAGCAACTTTATGATTCAGTATCTTTCAAAAGTGTGATTGCTTCGTCTTTTTCCTTCATTATGGATTTAATTTTAACATTTTTTAAGTTCCACAAAGCATCAATGTTAGATATTAGTAATTTAAATCCAGTGTATAACTTTTTAGGGGATCTAAAATAATGACGGAGACTTTCATANATGATTCAGTATCTTTCAAAAGTGTGATTGCTTCGTCTTTTTTCTTCATTATGGATTTAATTTTAACATTTTTGAAGTTCCACAAAGCATCAATATTAGATATTAGTAATTTAAATCAAGTGTATAATTTTTTAGGGGATCTAAAATAATGACGGAGACTTTCATGGCAACTTATATTTTTGAAAGATACAAATACTAATGTCTTAAAGTATGGGTCAGTTGACACGTCATCAACTAAATTTATCATTTAGCATGAATCACGAGACATTTGGTATGGATCTCAAGATATTTTAGCAAAAAATATTTTGATTCAAATTAAACTCATCAAGCGCTCCAATTGCGGCAAACTGACTGGCTCGACAAGACGAACCCAATGATACAAAAATTGATTCAATATGAGTCAAATCAACATCGAATCAAATTGTTAAACCATTTCTGGAAGGTTTTGCTTCTTTATTTAGNATGATTCAGTATCTTTCAAAAGTGTGATTGCTTCGTCTTTTTTCTTCATTATGGATTTAATTTTAACATTTTCGAAGTTCCACAAAGCATGAATATTAGATATTAGTAATTTCAATCCAGTGTATAATTTTTTAGGGGATCTAAAATAATGACGGAGACTTTCACGGCGACTTATATTTTTGAAAGATACAAATAACAATGTCTGAAAGTATGGATCAGTTGATACGTCATCAACTAAATTTATCATTTAGCACGAATCACAAGACATTTGGTATGGATCTCAAGATATTTTAGCAAAAAATATTTTGATTCAAATTAAACTCATCAAGCGCTCCAATTGCGGCAAATTGACTGGCTCGACAAGCCGAACCCAATAATACAAAAAATGATTCAATATGAGTCAAATCAACATCGAATCAATTTGTTAAACCATTTCTGGAAGGTTTTGCTTCTTTATTTAAAGGGTCAAATGAACCTCAAATTTGGCATGCATCTAACTAAATCGAGTGACTCTAAAAGAGGAATTATGGGAGCCCAATACCACTTGATTTCTAGGTCATTAAGGTCCTTAGATCATCAAAAAATATTTTATGATCCAAGTGAATTAACGTGGGTAATTTGATCGGAATTATAGTGGTTATTCGCCAAATAATAAAAATGGACATCCACTGAGGCCTATAAATAAACCCTCTCACTTCACTTGAAGGGGAGGAGAAGGAGAAAAATGAGTTAATTTCCAGTGTTATTTTAAACCAAAAACCCGCGATAACTCCCAACCTCCATATCCGTCAACTGCAACTCATCGGTCATCATCAACTACCGTTGGTTGTCCCCTGCTTGTCGCCATTAGTGGACTTTGCAGAGTAACAAAGTACCATATGGAGTAACGACGCACATTGTGGATTAATGAAGTATCCTGCAAAGTAACGACGCACATTGCGTGGTAACAAAGTATCTTGCAAAGTAACAAGGAACATCACAGAGTAACAAAATATTCTATTGACACTTTTGCAAATGTAGTAAAGCAACCTTCTACATACTACGCAATGATGTACTGTATCAAACACCCGGCGATAACTTCCAGCATCAACTCCTCTCGATCTTTATATAGTGAATTTTTTTATATTCAAACATTATATTTGGAGAAAACTTGTAAGCCTTTCATGGTTATGGGATAAGAGTTTATTTTTATAACTACGAGCTTACGGTGAAGCATTTTAACTAGGCTAATCCCTGTTATTTCTTTCTTCTCCGAGGTTTTCACATAAAAAATTATGGTGTTTTCTCCTATTCATTTTATTATTTGTTTGTGTGTTAGATTTTGTACAATACTAGATGTTAAATATTTATTCTACGGCTGTGAATTTTCTTGCACGCAAAAATTATGGACAAGTTATGATTGGATAAATGTCCTGTAAGGCTGCTGCTGGTGTCTTAACAGAACAGTAGTTACATGTCTGCAGTAATAAACAAAGAAACGCAAAAGGTCTGAAGTAATACCTGCAACTGCGCCGATAAAAGCACTACAATTTGAATCCTCCATGATCAAATTTAACCGTGTCTGATTAAGAATTTTCTTGCTCGCATTAACATCTTGAACAGCAGCTTCAATCGCAGCCTTTGCGACTCTACCTATGGCCGACTCGTAAGTTAGAACAGCACCAATGTTCACTACAGCAGGCCTTTCACCATTGCTAATAACTCCGTCAAAAACGATTATAGCGAGCATTAACAGAGCATGTATAGTAGAAATCATGTTGAAAATGTCATCAGTTGCCTTAAGAACTTCGGCTATTTCATGTAAGGACCAAATTTTTCCAAGTTCACTGGAAGAACCTCATTCTAAAACTCTCGGAGCAATAATGACGCTTACAATCAATCCACCGTCTTCGCAGGAGAAGCTTTATCAATTCAATGCTTTGAATGTACCAGAAAATCAATACGATCACTCAATCCAACTAACCCTGGTCACCAAATGAAACCGAAATCATTAGCCAAACAATATAAACTTGTGGTTTCGAGAGATTAGAATGAAACCGATATACCGAGAGAGAGATTTCAACTGAGAGGAAGTGATCCCCAGTTCACACGAAGGTAAAGTTGCCGCCATTAAGCTTTCATCGCCGAGAGAAAAGTTCGAACCACTGAACAGAGCAGTTAAGGTGGAAAAGGGCTTATGGAATAATATGACGACCGGGGAAGATGGTAGATTTATAAATAAAATATTAAAAAGTATGTGTGGTGTTGGCTTGCGTTTTGGGAGAGCGGAAGCAAAGCATCGCGTTTAACATAATGAAATTCGTGCTTTTTTTTTTTTTCTTTTGGGGAGAGGGAGAAAAGGAGCATCACGGCGGCTAGGGCTGTCAAGAAAACTCATTGCTTGCAGACAGTTTATGTTCGGTTCATCAATGAGTTCGTGTTTAATTCGTTTGATAAGTAAATGGGACGAACGTGAACATNAATTTTCTTGCTCGCATTAACATCTTGAACAGCAGCTTCAATCGCAGCCTTTGCGACTCTACCTATGGCCGAATCGTAAGTTAGAACAGCACCAATGTTCACTACAGCAGGCCTTTCACTATTGCTAATAACTCCGTCAAAAACGATCATAGCGAGCACTAACAGAGCATGTATAGTAGAAATCATGTTGAAAATATCAGCAGTTGCCTTAAAAACTTCGGCTATTTCATGTAAGGACCAAATTTGTCCAAGAGCACTGGAAGAACCTCATTCTAAAACTCTGGGAGCAAGAATGACGCTTACAATCAATCANTCTACCTATGGCCGAATCGTAAGTTAGAACAGCACCAATGTTCACTACAGCAGGCCTTTCACTATTGCTAATTACTCCGTCAAAAACGATCATAGCGAGCATTAACAGAGCATGTATAGTAGAAATCATGTTGAAAATATCTGCAGTTGCCTTAAAAACTTCGGCTATTTCATGTAAGGACCAATTTTTTCCAAGATCACTGGAAGAACCTCATTCTAAAACTCTCGGAGCAAGAATGACGCTTACAATCAATCCACCGTCTTCGTAGGAGAAGCTTCAATGCTTTGAATGTACCAGAAAATCAATACGATCACTCAATCCAACTAACCCTGGTCACCAAATGAAACCGAAATCATTAGCCAAACAATATAAACTTGTGGTTTCGAGAGATTAGAATGAAACCGATATACCGAGAGAGAAAGATTTCAACTGAGAGGAAGTAATCACCAGTTCACACGAAGGTAAAGTTGCCGCCATTAAGCTTTCATCGCCGAGAGAAAAGTTCGAACCACTGAACAGAGCAGTTAAGGTGGAAAAGGGCTTTTGGAATAATATGACGACCGGCGAAGATTGTAGATTTATAAATAAAATATTAAAAAGTATGTGTGGCGTGGGCTTTCGTTTAGGGNGAGAGAAAAGTTCGAACCACTGAACAGAGCAGTTAAGGTGGAAAAGGGCTTATGGAATAATATGACGACCGGTGAAGATGGTAGATTTATAAATAAAATATTAAAAAGTAGGTGTGGTGTGGGCTTGCGTTTAGGGAGAGCGGAAGCAAAGCATCGCGTTTAACATAATGAAATTCGTGCGTTTTTTTTTTGTTTTGGGAGAGGGAGAAAAGGTGCATCACGGCCAGGGCTGTCAAAAAATCTCGTTGCTTACAAATAGTTCGTCTTTGATTCATTAATGAGTTCATGTTCGATTCATTCGATAAGTAAATGAGACGAATTTGAATAAATTTTTTTTATTTGGTTAGTTAAACGAACCAAACACAAACAGTTATATTATTTAGTAATTATTTATATATTTATCACATAATTTAAAAACATAAAAAAAATATAANTTTTTTTTTTTTTTTTTTTGGAGGGAGACAAGGAGAATCACGGTTAGGGTTGTCAAAAAAACTCGTTACTTTTAAATAGTTCGTGTTCGATTCATCAATGAGTAAATGAGATGAACGTGAACAATTTTTTTCGTTCGGTTAGTTAAACGAATCAAATGCAAACAGTTATGCGTTGGTTCGTCTTTGAATCGTTATTNGAGAAAAAGGATTCATGTAGCCGACCCCACGTAGTGGGATTAAGGCTTTGTTGTTGTTGTTGTTGTATCACACCTAGTGAATTAAATTGTACTTTAATTTCAAATCGTCATTAGGTTCCAAACGCAAGTATACGTATCGCTCAAGTAATATAGAGCTCTAATAAATTCATAAATATCGATCTCACAGGGAGGTAAAAATTTGTTAGGAAAATTACACAAAAACACAATATTTAAACTATAGAAAACTTAAGTAAGAAAACAAGTCGAAATGTGTTTAATGTCACTAAAGAAACTACGTTTACTACACAAATCTCTAAACTTCTAAGTTAAATTTACTAAAATTAAACTAGATTTTGTAATGAGAAGTTCAAATCTAAGAAAGTATCCTTCCGCTTACAACGATATTATATTCAGTGAATTATAAAATTGAAAAAAATTGTATTGTATCAAATAAGAACAATCATATTATTTATCCTTTTTACAAGCGATAAAGAATATTGGTTAATCCAGTGTTTAGTCCCTAAATCCGTAGTTAAGCTGGGAAGATACTGGCTCTCAATTTAGATTTCTCACGTTCCCCTCGCCTGAGGGCTAACATCTTGCTTTAGTTTCTAAACGTTTTGACCAAATTGAAAATTTTAGTATGTCACCCTAAAATCTCCAATTCTACACCTATCAATGAATATTTCTCTATTTATTTACACTCAACCCTATGGACTACATTTTCATTCATGAAATCGAATGTGATTCTTAAATTGTTGAAGAAAACATTGCTCTCTCGGATCATATGTTTCACAATAAATTTTAACAATTCAATTTATCAGATCGAAAAATAAATAAAGTTCGAAGTTTGAATCATTACAAATATGAAATTAAAACATTACGCAACAATCTTGATTCTTCACATGACTATTTCTCTTTGTAGTGAGAAGATCAGAGAAATCTACTCAAAATTCATGAGAAAGATACAACAAAACATAGATTTTATATAAAAAAAATAAATTTACAAAACAATAAAGAAAAGTAAAACAACTTAACTCGATCTCTTCCCTAAGAAAATACTTTGTCATTTGAATCTTTTTTTCTCTTTACAATAACACTCAAATCTCTCGTAGAAATGTAAGGAATAAGAAATCTCTCACTTTCTCTCTCCTCTTACAACTCTTAGAGATACTTGTCACAATCTCCCGCAATTTTGAACTCACGCCCCCTTCACTCACACTCTCCAAAAACTTCATTTTTTCTGACATAAAAACACTCTTTTATAATGTAGGGATGAATTTCCCAAGAGTCTCCATAGGCATCTCTTCCAAATCCGTTCAAATTCAATGCATTTGTGAAAATAATCATCTTTGGCGCCTAGGCGCCGTTTTCTCTGTATTCTAGCGCCTAGGCGCCAATTCAATTTTTTTGAAAATGTCACTTTTGACTCCTAATTTCATACTTTTTGCATCATTTGAGCTCCAAATGCCTAGACTTAGTATTTGTGAAAATAATCATCTTTGGCGCCTAAGCGCCGTCTTCTCTGTATTCTGGCGCCTAGGCACCAGTTCAATTTTTTTGAAAATATCACTTTTATTTCCTAATTTCGTAGTTTTTGCATCCTTTGAGGTCCAAATGCCTAGACTTAGTATACCTGCAATAAAATACGAAAATACATTTTTTTTAAGTGTAATATCACCAAATACAAGCCTTAAATATATATAAAATTGAATATTTTTTGGTGTATCAATGAATTCAGAGTTTCAGTCAATCAAAGAAATATTGAACCTGGCTTCAAGTTTCATTTTTTTCACCATCAGAAATAAATAGCTGTGTCAGAAAGATGAAAGAGATACAAAGCAGAGAAACTTAATGCATGAAAAGAAAGCTTAAAAATTCTTTAGTTTGATAATATCTGGAGCATGAATGATTTGGTACACTTTCATGAATATGGATTTTTGAAGGACTGGTCGCGGGGTTTTCGCTCCTTCGCTCCTCTTACTCCGCTCTTGATGAAGGATCTCACAGTCACGGTCCCGCAAAGGCAGCTTCGGAGGTGCAACACGAGCCAGTTTGAGATGCTTTTCTAGGATTTCTTCAACATCGTCACAAAAAAATCACCCAAGACAGATAAAATGTATGTAATAAACAGAAATTCCTCGGTCGCAAAGTTCTTGATATTTTGTACCTCGAACTAAAGATCTATGGGGTCTAAGATTCCAGCATTTGTAGTATCTCATCTACTGTGGTCTTGAGAAAAGTAAGCAATTGTTGTAGCCTCCCCCGACTCTTGCGAAATCCTCAAATATTTTTCACAAAAAAAAACTGACAAACCAACACCGTATTTGATCCTGTGTGCGAAGATCTAATACATTGCTCCTGAAAAAAATCCATCGGTGCAAGTCACCAGCAAACTTGCCAAGTTTAGCTAGTATTTCGGACATTAACCTAGCCCCCCATTTTCTGAAAAAAACAAACCGTTCAATAACGATTGTCAATGTCCAACACATAAATTATGCAACACTAACCCAAGTAGCTTTTAAAATCTCCATCAACTCAGATACCAGTGGAAACCACAGTCCGAATTGCAAAGTTGCCTCATAAATTGCAACATATCCTAAAAGGGAGGGGGTGGAATGGGCTTGATCAGTCGGAGATGGTAATTTTACAACCATATCATTCACAAAGTGAATTTTTTTCCTAAACTATAACAGGTCATCCTCTGTAAGCGTCAAGATTATTTCTTTTGATTTTTTGGGGGGGAGGGATTCCTTTAACATCAGCATCTCAAAGAATAAAAAATCTCCTCCAAAAAACACAACAACAATGCAAAAAAGACTTCGGGGGTTGCACTACACCAGCGCTGAAGGAGACACGACATCAGACCAAAAAACTCTAAGAGTTGTGTTACACCAATGCAGAAGAAGGCATAACAACAGCCCAAAGGAACTCTAAGGGTTGCGCAACACCAGCGCTAAATGTGGCACAACAGAACCCCAATGGATTCCAGACATTTTAGAAGGGAAATGTGCCTTCTCCCTTTCCTTTTGAGCCTCAGCCCAACCTGGGTTGCTCTATCCCATGTCCATGGACCCAACCTGGTCCATCGCGGCACGCACAACCACCATCGACGATAGTTCGGCGAGATTCGACTTACCGCAATTGGCGACCTCTGCCAACCGCTGTCAGACCACCATCATCGTTATCTACTGCTCTTAGCTCCCACGCAAGCACTCGCTCATGCTCGTNTTTATAAATTATAATATATAATAAATTAATAATAATAATATATTAATATAATATATTAGTAATATACTAATACATATATTATATATTTATATAATTAATATAATATATTATTTATATATATATTAATATTAGGGGTGACAAATTGGTTTGTCGTTTGTGAACAGTTCGTGTTCGGCTCGTTCGTTAAGAAATAAACACGAACTGTGAGTTCACGAACAATTTTGAACATGAGTTTATTTCAAACAAACTAAATTTCAAACGAACCGAACAGACACGAACACAAGCTCTGTTCGTTCGTGTTTGATTCCTTTACACCCATAATCACTGCCAAATTTATAAATGAAGAGAAAAATAGAATATGTAACCACCATACAAGACAACAAAATTTGAAGAGAAAACAAAATAATTAAAACAACAACAAATACTTCTAAAAAGTAAAAACTATAAACATTAAACTAAGAAGTGTGAAGAGGAAATACGGACGAGTGCATCATCCACTCCAAATACAAACTAAAGGCAATCCATATGAGCAAAATCTCTGAAGATCAAAAGGACTTGTACTTGCAAAATAAACAGACAGAGCAATAGAATGAACAAAAACAAGTAACAAAAGCAAATTAAAACAAAACGACCGAAGCAATTAGTCAAGTCAGGAGATATAAAGCAGGCATTAAAGTTAAAGACATATAATACATTGAAGTCATTGAGCACAGGATTAAATTACCTTCCAAGATCTAATGAATAACAAAATTCAAAACAATGGTTGAAATTTAATATATTTATGCAATTGAATTGAATTGAAGCACAACCAACTTGTAGCAAAACAAAACATCTGAATCAAATTCCATTGAACTGTTCCAAAGCATCAGAAAGTAGAAAAGAAAACAGAGAGAGAACTACTAATAAATATGTCGAAAGAATCCACGACTATAGGTTATAAGAAGGTTTAATAAAGTTGGGAATTTCGTGTTTAAAATTTCACTTCCTAATTTTTGCAAAATTTTTAAATGAACTCTCGTGATATTAATCTCGAGATAATTACTATAATTATTGAAACAGTTATTATTCCTTTCAAACTAAATTTCATAAGCAATACTTTTAATAGATAAGCGGTAGAATATCCTATAAATTTTGCAATTAACACTCTTGGTGTGATAAAAAAAAAACTTGAAAGAAATTACTAGAGATAATAAAAAATATTCTCGTTGGGATACCAACCTTCATTAAATTATGGGAAAAAAAACATTTAGATAAAATTTTTTATGTATTTCTAAACCGGAAAAACAAAAAAGGTAATTAAGCATAACATTATCACTATCTAAATTAATAATATCATTGGTTTTAAGACTAAAATTAAAAAATCTCCGATAAAACGAAGCCAAATTAATAGTATAGCATTTATTCCAAAAAAAATTATTTTAATATGTAACAGGTAAACCTTAATAAATAATATGATAAACAATTTTATTATTAAAAATTATTTCTCTTTCCAAAACAAATTATGCCATCAGTAGTAACATGAATGTCCTAAGTAAAAAAGTAAACAATCATTAAGAACATTTCATTTTTGAGAAAATAACCAATAGTCATTGACAGTGACTTCTTTAATTTTAATAAAATTATGAAAACAAAACCAATAAAAAACCACATTGCCATAAAGCTCAAATGATGATGATCATTTCATCCAATGATCAAAGAAAAATATAAGATTGTTATCGGTATTCGCCTAAAAAAGTAAGATCTATTATAATTTTAACAACAACTTTAATAAGATATTTCCAAATAGTAGAGATCTTAGAAATAGAATTATACCAAATAGCGTCACAATTATTCATACTCAACTTCAATAAGAGAGAGTTGGAATTGAAATGCCTGCAAATAATCTTAGTTTTACACATCTTTTTCTAAAAAATGAATATGAATGCCTCTAAGAGCTCTAAGAAGAGAAGCAGTTTTTCAAGCAATGGTGGCCATTTTATTTTATTTATTATCACGAAAAAAAAGTTACTCATAAAATAAATAATTTTCTTCGTAATACATTTTAGTAACAAAGTTGAACGAAACCATATCAAAGAAAACTTCTAATTGTATGGTTAATTGATTGAAAAGGACCTTCCATAGTTAGAATTTTGTGCTTTCATCTAGCCAACCATTTAGGAAGTTTATTAATAATAATATTACAATCAACCACATTAGGCTTATAATAAAAAGTACTAATACAGAGTTATTTTCAAGGTAGATATTTGATATCGATAACACTGATGTTGCGTAAAGTATACTTCAAAATATTACCAACATTCTTATAATACCAACTAGTAGATTTAGAAAAGTTCACAACTAAATTCGAAGCATTACTAAAAATATTCAAAATATTGGCGAGATGTGACGTAATGGGAGGGGCAACATCTCCAAAAAATAAAAGATCCTCCACACATATAAGATGATTTATTTTTTGAAACTAGTTAGCATGATATATTTATTTTGAGTATCTAATATAAAGGAAAGAACATCAATATGAATAATAAATAGATAAGGAGAAATAGGACAACCTTGTGTCAAAGCAGAAGAATAAGTAAAATAATCAGTCATTTTACTTTTAATAATAATATAAAAAGAAACATCATTCGTACTGGCCTTAATCATTTAATAAAAGAAGTAGGGAAACCCAATCCAAACATGAAATCATAAAAAAAAAATAATATTTGATGATTAACTTTATCACGAGCTTTACGAAGATCAATTTAAGAGAAAAATTTCTTACAAAAATTATTAGTATTAAAACCATATAAAAACTCATTAGCCAAAATGATCTCCCCTTAATAAAAGCAATCTTAACTTGATTAATAATATTACATATAACAGCCTTAATTCTATCAGCTTATAACTTAGCAATAACCTTATATAAGGTACTATAAGGAGATATAATGACAAAAAGCATTTGAATTTTGAGCACCTTTTGATTTGGGAATTAAATTAATAGCACATTTAAATATTCACCATCATATATTTACATCCACGTTCTACCATGCATTTTCCTCTTTAATGTTTTATTTTTATTTTTATTTAATCATTGTAAAATAAATTTGGAGGAGGAATTTTGGAAAAAAATGTGGCTTAAAAGAAAAATAAATATTTATATTTTAGACTTTCACATAAAATGAGAGATCTAATGAAGATCCAGAGTGATTTAAACCTTCATTAAGCATTAAAATCATTATCAACTCACTAATAACCGAGCTCTTATTACAATTAATCACTTTTGTATAAGGATCCTTAAACACTTAAATTTAAATTACTACATATCAAATTAATTCATCCATTATATAAAATACAAAGGTTAATGGCCATCAATCCAAATAATTTAATTATAGTTAATATATTTTGAAGTATAAATAATTTTAATGAAGTTAAGAAGTGATTGATTATTTTACTTGGAAAATACTCGATATTCAAGATCATAAAAGAAAATTTAAACAAGGTATAGTAATCCTTTGTGAAATATATGATAAGAAAATCAAAAGAAAAAAAAGAAAGAACACATGCACACAAACACACACACACAGACACACATAGAAAAGTCTCAAGTTTTAAAAGATAAATATATGAAAGTCTTTGAGGAAGAGCTTGATATTAATCTATCATTTAAAAATTGAGACCAATTCACTTTTCTAAAAAGTTAAAGAATAAAAAAACCTCTTGACCTTACTTTACAATATATATACGTACACATACACACGCACAGACAGACACACACACTTAAGCAATTTACAAATAATCATATAAAAGAGTATTACAATAAGTAATATCAGGATATTAGGGGTTTTTAAGAAAATCGAACATTAATAAGATATATGCACATTTTTAACGAATCTATCGATTACAATATTAAATAGCGCAATAATCATGAGATAAAGCTTATCGTGAATTCAAAAAAAGTTTAATTTTAGGTATATAATGATTTGAGGCAAAGTAATGTTTAAGTTAGATTAATTTGATGAGGACAAAATATGTGACACGAGCGTATGTGAATTGTGCCCTTTCCATGTATCATTTTCGTGTTTTTTTTTTAGGTATATATAGTGTTATTTGCAGTATATAACTTTAGATTCGGGATTTTGGGAGCATCAAAGAGGCAAAGGATTATTCAAGCGCCACAGTGCCCCGGGACGACACTTGGTGCATGATAAAGGAACCTTTTAAACAAATAGTCAGAGAGCACAACATTTCGGTGCCAACTTACAAGCGCTACTGCGCCTGACTCTAGCATCACAACATCACCATCCCCAACATGACGGTGTTTGATGCTATATTCCAACGATTTGAATCCACAAAACCCAACAGCTACACCTAGCGCTGTTGTACCTACATCCAACACCTTGGCGCCACATAGTTAGCCCCGGTGCACTCCCACTTATGTAAGTTTTTGGAATGTTTGAGCAATATGGTGGCTTCAATTAATTATTCTTCTTTTGGAAAGGTGTGTGAACTTTTGGGGAACTCCATGAAATTCAAGAGCGCATCCAGTAAGAGGTGGAGAAGAGTGCAAATACATGTAAAATTTACTTGTTTAATGTGAGGGGTGAGTGAGATGACCAAGTAAATGAGGAGATTTTGGAGGGTGGTCAAATCCTGGGAGCATGATTTCATCCATTGGGTTTTCCATCCATTAGGCTGCAGGGCCAAGTCGGGCTGAGCAATTATCCATTAGGCTGTAGGGCCGAGTCCGGCCGAGAAATGATAACGTGCTAGATCGAAGGGAATCGGGTAGACCTCGGACCGCTCCCGCTCAAAGTGTTGGATGTGCATCGTTGCAAGTGATATTGCTTGCGAGTAAATTAGCATTTGGGTGCACGTGCGAGCCTGCAAAGCCTCGAACCACTGGAAATTTAAAATTTTATTTTTTTTATTTGACCTATAAATATGCCCACAAAGGAGGGGAGAATGCAAATTTCATTCTTCATTTAGCCAATAACTTCCATAATTACACTATTACATGACACATGTTGATTCTTTTTTATCAAAAGCTATTCTTTTATGATTGGAGAGTCTTAATAACATATGAATTAAATGATGTTGAGCTTATTTGATTACTCTTATTGAGACGTTCAATTTGAACATATGTACGTCAAAATTAAAGTTCATTCTAAGTAGTGTTCATTGACCAGTCTCATTTGAAGACATATTAGACCAATTTTTGTATGGTTGGGTTCTCATTGTTGAGACGATTAATTTGATTCTAATGTTTCAAAAACTAGAGCTCCAAATAATTTGTAATTCAAATAAATATATTTTTATTTAAAAAATATATCAAAATTCGTGCTAGATGATGAAATATCTTATTCACTCATCAATGATAATATTCCCACAAAAATAATCTCCTCAGTTTAATTCATTATGCTATCTTTAATGCCAAGTTCATGCAACTTCATTAATGACTTAAAAATGACGTAATAATCCCTTTAAACCATGAAAATATTTCATGTAATGAATATTAAAAAATAGTATTTGAACTCGATAGAAATAAAGAGTAAATAATATAGGGTTAAGGATCCGTTTGAGACAACTTCTGCGTTTCAGGATAAACTGCTTATCTTAAAACCAGAGGTCGACCCGCGGTCTATGTTTAGTGTAAAAACCCAAACATAGTTTTGGATAGACTGACGAAACGCACGAACCAAACGGCACGACGGCATTTTGAAAACGCCGCCCGCACTTATAAACGCCTCAAAATCTCCATAGGCAATAATAGAAAAAAAAAAAAAGGTCTTATTCGGCAAATTTTCCTCTGGCGCGAATTAAAATCGACTCAATTGGCCCAAAACAAAGTTTCCCGCCCTCTCAACACATTCCGAAATTTCAAATTTAATTTTTTTTAATTATTTTTATTTCTATCAGTCCGTCGCATAAAAAGAAATAACTAATCAACAGGTTTAGCTAGAT
>JXCR01040158.1:91252-118915 GCA_002079205.1 Phalaenopsis hybrid cultivar | reverse complement strand
GGGGCAAGAAGAGATAAAGCAAGAGAAAGATGTAGAAGCGTGTAAACAGCCAGTGTCGAGCTCTTCTAATAAGAAGAAACGAGCTTCTGTCAAGCAACCGTTAAAGGTAGAAAACAAAGATTTGAAACAGGATGGGATAAAAGAAGAGGAAGATCTAGAGGCGCGTGCAGAACCAGTGGAGAGTTCTTCTAAGCAGAAGAAAGGAGCTTCTCCTAAGAAGCCTTTGGTGATTGATGACGATGAGGAATCAGTTTGTTGCTTTATTGGAGATCCAATTCCTCTTGATAAAGCTCAAAGCAGGTGGCCAGAAAGATACACGAAAAAGGTTAGCACTGATACGACACCTGAAATGCAGGAAAAAAACCGTTAAATGGATTTACTATTATCTCATTAAAAATATGAAACAATCTGTATTTGTGTGATGCCACTCGCGTTAATGAATGAATGAATTTCATGAGCTAAAGAAAGCAAATTCTACTTGCAGCCAAACAGCCCCAAATAGGGTAAAGAATTGGGCAGATAGAAAATTCAAACAATTGATTTTTTGGTAATCTAAATACGTGATTTTAAAATATTGAAATGAAAATTCATCAAGGGGCGTTGCATCTATTCTAATAATTATTCTTTCTTAGTGCAGAATGGTGGGCGGAGGTCTATATCTTCGTCGATCTCCAAAAAGTAAGCTTCCTAACATTACAATGTCGATTCATTATTCTATATTGTATCCGTCCTCTATTTGTTAATTGCTATGGCAGCAAAGCTCGCTATTTTTATATGTATATTTTTTTTTGAACCTTGATTATCTTTAACCTCAAACATTAAAATTTTCTGTCATGACAGTGGTGAAGACGATGAGCCCATCAAAGCAAGATGCCATTATTCCCAGGCGATGGTTGATGTGATTACCTACAGCCTCAATGACCATGTGCACGTAAAGGTAAAACTCAACGGCTTTTTATTTTCCTTTATTATAGTCTTCTTCGAGTTTTTTATATGAAATACTCCCTGTTAGAAGTTCATTGCGTTTTATTTGGTTTTTCTTTGATATTTATGTTACAGCCTCAATGATCACATACACATCAATGTAAAAATTAATATTTTTTTTATTTTTCCTTTTTTTTTTTTGTATTTTTTGTGTTATTTTGTAGACCTTTATATGAAAATCGTCCCTGTTAGAAGTTCATTATGTATTATTTGGTTTGCTGATTTTTACTTCTNGGATTCCAGACATTTCAGAAGGGAAATGTGCCTTCTCCCTTTCCTTTTGGGCCTCAGCCCAACCCAAGTTGCTCTATCCTATGTCCATTGACCCAACCTGGTCCATCGCGGCACGCACAACCACCATCGACGATAGTTTCGGCCAGATTCGACCTATCGCAATTGGCGACCTCTGCCAACCACGTGCACACCACCACACATTGTCGCCTGCCAGCCTACAGCCACTCTGCCTTTAAACCAATTTACAATAATGCAACCGCTGTCAGACCACCATCATCGCTATCTACTGCTCGTAGCTCCCACACAAGCACTCGCTCATGCTCGCGCTCTAACCCCCACAAGCATTGTGCCCCCCAACTTGCATTTATACTCGTCTGTAGATCTCATTACATCTTAACACATATTTATGCTTATTTGCTCGCATATAAATACACATGTGCCTAATATGCATATGTACACATCAAAACTTCGACTAGCCATCGTTCGGATCCCGCCAAAACAGTTAGCAACTTTATGATTCAGTNCTAAACAAAATTAACAAAATTAAAATCGCAATCCCTCCATCCCGATTTTGCTCAGAATCATGGCCTTCGGCAACAATGAAACAGAAGGTGAAAGAAGCAGCAATTGGCTTTGGCTCTTCGGTCGAAGGTGGAAGGAGTGGCGCGGCGCGTCACTGTCAAACTACGTGTCTGTTTGAGGCAGTTGTTTTCCAAACTGCGGCACTATAAACATCAAACTAAGTGTATGTTTGGGGCAGCTGCAGCTTATCCAGCTTCTGCTGATAAGCAGTTTATCCTGATAATCTGCTGATAAGCAGCTGATCCGGATAAGCTGACTAGTTGTTTGGTTTGTGCATTTGGAAAACAGTTGATACTGGATAAATGACTATTTTGTCCATGTTCTGTATAAGCTGTTTGATTTGTGTGTTTTATAAACAACTTATTTAAAGATTTTTTTAGTTAAATGACCAATCAGTCACGCAAAATTTGTAATTTTCTCAACAAAATTGAAGTTCAAATGTTAAGACATGAAAATACAAAACAGTTGAGTTACATTTATATAACTCAAATATTTCCGATCACATCGAAGAAGTACATTTACATCAATGAAACCAAATATTTCCGATCACATCAATGAAACCAAAATTTAATTCATAAAATATTTTGATGAGTCTTCCCTTAAGTACCTAAAGCCAATAAAACATAAAAGAGGTTTTGTTGGTTCACTTGATTGAAGTTTCTTGTGGTTTGATAGGAGAGAAAATAAAGAAATCTTTGTGAAAATATCGTCACACATTGAACCCCCATCTAAAAATAAATAAAGTTTATTTTTGAAGTAAAATGTTTTTCCCCTAAATGAAATACATTATTCCACGATAAAAGATGATTAATCAGTTTATAGCTGCATTAGGTACAATCCATTAGAATTCACATAAGAAAAATTTCTACCTATTTTAAAATATTTAGAGCCGTTTTTGGATCGATTAGGAAACTTTTACAGCAGAGAGTAGCAATGTACAAGCTACATGTTGAGAATTTCATACATTACAAAACCTGATATTTTCATAAATAATATGAAACTATTGTTGGGCTAAAAAGCGGCAACATATATGATGGTTTACGAAACACTTGTCTGGTTAAATCAAAAAAAAAGAAAGTTTCAGCATTTAACAATTTATAGTTGATACAACAGACAATGGGAAGTTTCGTTTAAAGGAATATAAAAGAAAATGAGCTATGGTAATATGTAAATCATTACAGCTCTTGTACGAAGTACTTGAAATAGTAATTTGATGGATCATGAATCGTTTGACATCCATAAATCTTAAAAAAAAAGTAATTAAAGACTTACACAACCCACCAGGAATTCATAAACTTTCTGGTAGGAATGCTTCTGCTGAATCTCGTAAAAATGAAATAAAGACTTCCTGATTTGCATCGCAACTACCTCCACATGGATACTGTTCTCTTTGGCGAAGAAGATGAGCTGTGATTTGCAGTTTAAAAGCTAAAAAAAAGACCCGAACTAGGAAGCCGTAGCGGAAGAAATATCAGAGAAGAGGACGAAGATGGAGGAAATGTCAGAGAAGCACGCGGCCCGTGGGGAAGAAGAAATGTCTGAGAAAAGAAAAACTGTTAGGCAAGGTTGGAGAAATATTGCATTAATCATGCTCAAGACCTACTGCAAAACAACCTCTTAAAAATGAAAAAAATATTTGATCGGGAGTCCTAATACTGTCGTAAAGCACGCAACAAGCATCCCCTAGAGAAAACATGGGTAAGAAAATTGGAAGCCAGAGGGCTCAGAGTAACCTTATCTCCATCACCAAGCAGATCCACCAGCTATCTCTACACCAACGACGCACAGAGAGAGTGGTTTCCCGTAGAAGAACGGGTCGTCCAAGCTGCTCTGGCGCCAAAGCAAGAGAAGCATTGCGATCTCTGAAGCACCCTCGGAAGCATTCCTAAAGCGGATTATGATTGCCTTCCGTGATGGATTTCATCGTCACTGCCCAATTAGAGGAGCACTCGTTTGAAGGATTAGGTCAAAGTAATCAACGGCCATGAAGGAGTAACATTAGACCATCCTCCATATGCCTCATACTTGAGGGCACCGGAGCAACAGCCATGTAAATGCCTATGATTTTCCTGTCGCGTGCGAAGAAGATGGAGGAGCGGATAGGGCAGGGGACGAACAGAGGCATGAGAGACGCTGAGGGCACTGGAGTAATATTTTGCTAATGAAACGCGGACCGCAGGGTCATCCCCACGGGCCGCATGCTTCACAAATACAAAACTACGATTTTGGATAAGTTATGAAAGCGGGCGAAAGAAACGACGAAGCGGCGTTTTCAAAGCGCCGTCTGCACTTATAAGCTGCCTCAAACGGACCCTAAGAAGTGTGAAGAGGAAATATCGACGAGTGCATTATCCACTCCAAATACAAACTAAAGGCAATCCATATGAACAAAATCTCTGAAGAACAAAAGGACTTGTACTTGCAAAATAAATAAACAATGCAATAGTATGAAAAGAAACAAGTAACAAAAGCAAATTAAAACAAAATGGAGGAAGAAATAGTAGTGAGGAGATATACAACAAGCATTGAAGTTAAAGACATATAATACATTGAAGTCATTGAGCACAGGATTTATCTGCAGAAATATTAAATTACCTTCCAAGATCTAATGAATAACAAAATTCAAAAGAATGGTTGAAATTTAATATATTGATGCAATTGAATTGAATTGAAGCACAACCAACTTGCAGCAAAACAAAACATCTGAATCAAATTCCATTAAACTGTTCCAAAACATCAGAAAGTGAAAAAAAAAATTGAGAGAGAACTGCCAATAAATAAGTCGAAAGAATCCACGACTACAAGTTATAAGAAGGTTGAATAAAGTTGGGAATTTCATATTTAAAATTTCACTTCATAATTTTTGCAAAATTTTCAAATGAACTCTCGTGATATTAATCTCAAGAGTATTACTACAATTATCGAAACATTTATACTAAATTTTACAAGGAATACTTTCAATAGATAAGAGGTAGAATGTCCTATAAATTTTGCAATTAATACTCTTAGTGTGATAAGAAAAACTTGAAAGAAATTGCTAGAGATAATAAAAAATACTCTGGTTAGGATACCAACCTTCATTAAATTATGGGAAAAAACATTCAAATAAAAAATGTTTATGTATTTCTACATCCTAAAAACAAATAAAAGTAATTAAGCATAACATTAACACTATCTAAATTGATAATATCATTTGTTTTAAGACTAAAATTAGAAAATCTTCAATAAAACGAAGCCAAATTAACAGTATAGCATTTTTTCCAAAATAATTTATTTCATTGTGTAACAGGTAAACCTTAATAAATAATATGATAAACAATTTTATTACTAAAAAATCAATAGTCTTTGACAGTAACTTCTTTAATTTTAATAAAATTATGAAAAGAAAACCAATAAAAAACCACATTGCCATAAAGCTCAAATGAAGATGATCATTTCATCCAATGATCAAAGAAAAAAATTAGATTGTTATTGGTATTCGCCTGAAAAAGTAAGATATATTATAAATTTAACAACAACTTCAATAAGATGTTTCCAAATAGTAGAGATCTTAGAACTAGAATTATACCAAATAGCGTCACAATTATTCATACTCAACTTGGATAAGAGAGAGTTGGAATTGAAATGCCCGCAAATAATCTTAGTTTTACACATCTTTATCTAAAAAAATGAATATGAATGCCTCCGAGAGCTCTAAGAAGAGAAGCAGTTTTTCAATGAATGATAGTCATTTTATTTTCTTTATTATCACGAAAAAAAAGTTACACATAAAAGAAATAATTTTCTTCGTAATACATTTTAGTAACACAGTTGAACGAAACCAATATAAAATAAAACTTCTAATTGTATGGTTAGTTAATTGAAAAGGACCTTCCATAGTTAAAATTTTGTGTTTTCATCTAGCCACCCATTTAGGAAGTTTATTAATAATAATATTACAATCAACCACATCAGGCTTGTAATAAGAAGCACTAATGCAGAGTTATTTTCAAGGTAGATATTTGATATTGATGACACTGATGTTGCCTAAAGTATAGGTCAAAATATTACCAACATTCTTATAATAGCAACTAGTAGATTTAGAAAAGTTCACAACTAACTTTGAAGCATTACTAAAAATATTCAAAATATTGGTAGATGTGACGTGATGGGAGGGGCAACATCTAAAAAAAATAAAAGATCCTCGGCATATAAGATGATATATTTTTTGAAACTATTTAGCATGATATAATTATTTTGAGTATTTAATATAAAAGAAAGAACATCAATAAGAATAATAAATAGATAAGGAGAAATATGACAACCATGCGTCAAAGCAGAAGAACAAGTAAAACAATCAGTCATTTTACTTTTAATAATAATATAAAAAGAAACATCTTTCGTACTGGCCTTGATCCATTTAATAAAAGAAGTAAGGAAATGTTGGGTAATGTGGAGACTTGATCCACCGAATTTAATTAGTTTCCTAATTAAATATCTCACCTGCCGCTCACCTACCATACCCACCTACCACTCACATATCTCCCACCTAACGCTCTCATGATTTCTATAAATATTCTCTTTTGGTTTAAAGGAAATGCAAGCCAAGAAAAGCTAAGCAAGACCAAGTCAAGTTATCTTGAGAGCTAAAAGAAAGAGAGAGGAATGAGAGAGAAAAAAATATAGATTTTCTTGTAAACGTCGAGGCGCTCGACGGTGCAATTTCTCGAAGAAATAAATCATCTGCAGCTCCGTGGACGTACGCAAATTTGTTGAATCACGTAAATCTGTGTGCCGCTCTGGTGTTTTTCTGCGTGTAATTTTTTCTCATTCTATTTTTTACTTTTTTGTCGTCGTTTTTTCACAACAGGGAAACCCAATCCAAACATGAAATCATAAAAAAAAAATGATGATTAACTTTATCACGAGCTTTACGAAGATCAATTTTAGAGAAAAATTTCTTACAAAAAACATTAGTATTAAAACCATATAAAAACTCACTAGCCAAAATGATACTATCTGCACCGCGAGATCTCCCATTAATAAAAGCAATCTAAACTTGATTACTAATAGTACAGATAACATCCTTAATTCTATAAGCTTATAACTTAGCAATAACCTCATATAAGGTACTATAAGGAGATATAATGACAAAAAGCATTTGAATTTTGAGCACCTTTTGATTTGGGAATTAAATTAATAGCACATTTAAATATTCACCATCATATATTTACATCCACATTCTACCATGCATTTTCCTCTTTAATGTTTTATTTTTTATTTTCATACGATCAGTGTAAAATAATTTTGGAGGAGGAATTTTGAAAAAAAATTATGTCTTAAAAGAAAATTAAATATTTATATTTTAGACTTTCATGTAAAATGAGAGATCTGATGAAAATCCAGAGTGATTTAATAATAGGTAAATAAGAAAAAAAAATTACTTAAACCTTCATTAAACATTAAAACCATTATCAACTCACTAATAACCGAGCTCTTATTACAATTAATCACTTTTGTATAAGGCTCCTTAAACACTTCACTTTAAATTACTACATATCAAATTAATTCATCCATTATATAAAATATAAAGGTTAGTGACCATCAATCCAAATAATTTAATTATAGTTAATATATTTTGAACTATAAATAATTTTAATGTTGTTAAGAAGTGATTGATTATTTTACTTGGAAAATACTCGATATTCAAAATCATAAAAGAGAAATTAAACAAGGTATAGTAATCCTTAGTGAAAGATATGATAAGAAAATCAAAAGAAATAAAGAAAGAGCACGTGCATACAAACACACACACGCACACGTAGAAAAGTCTCAAGTTTTAAAAGATAAATATATGAAAGTCTTTGAGGAGGAGCTTGATGTCAATCCATCATTTAAAAATTAAGACCAATTCACATTCCTAAAAAGTTAAAGAATAAAAAAACCTCTTGACCTTAATTTAGAATATATATATGTACACATACACACGCACGCACAGACACACACACTTAAGCAATTTACAAATAATCATATAAACAAGTATTATGATAAGTAATACCAAGATATTAGGGGTTTTTAAGAAAATCCAATATTAATAAAATATATGCACATTTTTAACGAATCTATAGATTACAATATTAAATAGCGTAATAATCACGAGATAAACCTTATTGTGAATTCACAAAAAAGTTTAATTTTAGGTATTTAATGATTTGAGGCAAAGTAATGTTTAAGTTAGATTAATTTGATGAGTACAAAATATGTGACATGCGCGTATGTGAATTGTGCCCTTTCCATGTATCATTTTCGTGTTTTTTGGGTATATACAGTGTTATTTGCAGTATACAAGTTTAGATTCAGGGTTTTGGGAGCATCAAGTAGGCAAAGGATTATTCAAGTGCCACTGTGCCCCAGGGGGACACTTGGTGTATGATAAAGGACCCTTTCAAACAAAGAGTTAGAGAGCACAACATTTCGGTGCCAGCTTACGAGCGCTACTGCGCCTGACTCTAGAATCACAACATCACCATCCCCAACATCAATGTGTTTGATGCTATATTCCACGATTTGAATCCACAAAACCCAACAGCTACACCTAGCACTATTGTACCTACATCCAACACCTTGGCGCCACATAGTTAGCCCTGGTGCACTCCCACTTATGTAAGTTTTTGGAATGTTTGAGCAATCTGGTGGCTTCAATTAATTATTCTTCTTTTGGAAAGGTGTGTGAACTTTTGGGGAACTCCATGAATTCAAAAGCACATCCAGTAAGAGGTGGAGAAGAGTGCAAATACATGTAAAATTTACTTGTTTAATGTGAGGGTGAGTGAGATGACCAAGTAAATGAGGAGATTTTGGAGGGAGGTCAAATCCTGGGAGCATGATTTCATCCATTGGGCTTTCCATCCATTAGGCCGTAGGGTCGAGTTTGGCCAAGAAATGATAACGTGCGAGATCGAAGGGAATCGGGTCGACCTCGGACTGCTCCCGCTCAAAGTGTTGGATGTGCATCGTTGCAAGTGATATTGCTTGAGCGTAAATTAGCATTTGGTTGCACATGCAAGCCTGCAAAGCCTCGAACCACTGGAAATTTAAAATTTTATTTATTTTTATTTGACCTATAAATATGCCCACAAAGGAGGGGAGAATGCAAATTTCTTTCTTCATTTAACCAATAACTTCCATAATTACTCTATTACATAACACATGTTGATTCTTTTTTATCATGAGTGATTCTTTTATGATTGGAGAGTCTTAATGACATATGAATTAAATGATGCTGAGCTTATTTGATTACTCTTATTGAGACACTCAATTTGAACATATGTACTTCAAAATTGAAGTTCATTGTAAATACTGTTCATTGACTAGTCTCATTTGAAGGGAAAAATTTTGTTTACATAAGATGTATGCAGCGCTGCGTACGTCAAAGGTTATTCAGAGGGTACAGGGGGGTTATATCCGGGTTATACCCCCATGTAACCTTCGTGTAATTCCCTTGTAACCTCCGTGTAACTTATTTGTATCAATGAAACTACAGAAGCGCGAAACTCATTTGTAGGTTACAGGTAGTTTACAAAAGAGATTATAAGGAGGTTACAGAGGGGTATAACCCCAGTATAACCCCCCTGTACCTCCTAAATAACCCATGAATGCACGCAGCGTTGCGTACGTCTTAGGTACGCAAATATTTTCCCATTTGAAGACATATTAGACCAATTTCTGTATGGTTGGGTTCTTATCGTTGAGACGATTAATTTGATTCTAATGTTTCAAAAACTAGAGCTCCAAATAATTTGTAATTAAAATAAATATATTTTTACTTAAAAAATATATCAAAATTCGTGCCAGTTGATGAAATTTCTTATTCGCTCATCAATCATAATATTCCCACAAAAATAATCTCCTAAGTTTAATTTATTATGCTATCTTTAATGTTAAGCTCATGCAACCTCATCAATGACTTAAAAAGAACGTAATAATCCCTTTAAACCATGGAAATATTTAATGCAATGAATATTAGAAATAGTATTTGAACTCAATAGAAATAGATAATAAATAATATAGGGTTAAGGGTCCGTTTGAGGCAGCTTGTGCGTTTTAGGATAAACTGCTTATCCTGAAACGCGGTCCGCGGGCCGGACACAGGAGTTGACCCGTGGCCTGCGTTTAGTGTAAAAACCCAAACGTAGTTTTAGATTAACTGGCGAAACACACGAACCAAATGATACGGCGGCGTTTAAAACGCCGCCCGCACTTATAAGCTGTCACAAACAAACCCTAAATCTTCATAGGCAATAATAGAAAAAAAAAAGAGGTCTTATTCGGCAAATTTTCCTCTGGCGCGAATTAAAATCGACTCAATTGGCCCAAAAAAAGTTTCCCGCCCTCTTAATACATTCCGAAATTTCAAATTTAATTTTTTTTAATTATTTTTATTTCTATCAGGCCGTCGCATAAAAAGAAAAAACTCATCAACAGGTTTAGCTGCAAAACCCTAGCACCTGCCAGTCTCCCCAGTTTCTCTGATTCACCTCGCAAGGTCCCCTCAGCTTCCATGGCTAAGGGCACGCCGCAGCGCTGCACTCGTCAGCGGAAAAATGTTGTTGATGAGCAGCCGGCGGTCGAATCGTCGTCGTCCTCCTCAGCACTGCCAACCTCCCGGAGGAAGAGGAGGTCGCCGACGCCGGAGAAGGAAAATGGTTTCAATGACGAAGCTCTGGAGACTAGTAGCCCATCACGGAAGAAGATGAAGGGGTCCGCTCCAAGCAGATCAAAAATTGATGTGGAAGAAGTGAAAGAAGAGAAAGATCTGGAGGCGTGTGAAAAAGCAGCTTCTAATTCCTCGAAGAAGAAAACGAAAGAGGTCTCTGCTAGGAAACGTGTAAAGGTGCCTCGTAAAGCTGCGGAACACGACGGAATGAATGAGGATGATGATCAAGAGGTGTGTGAACCAGTGGAGAGCTCTTCAAAGAAGAAGAAAGGGGCATCTGCTAAGCAAAACATGAAAATCGAGCTGGAGGATCAGGGGCAAGAAGAGATAAAGCAAGAGAAAGATGTAGAAGCGTGTAAACAGCCAGTGTCGAGCTCTTCTAATAAGAAGAAACTAGCTTCTGTCAAGCAACCGTTAAAGGTAGAAAACAAAGATTTGAAACAGGATGGGATAAAAGAAGAGGAAAATCTAGAGGCGCGTGCAGAACCAGTGGAGAGTTCTTCTAAGCTGAAGAAAGGAGCTTCTCCTAAGAAGCCTTTGGTGATTGATGACGATGAGGAATCAGTTTGTTGCTTTATTGGAGATCCAATTCCTCTTGATAAAGCTCAAAGCAGGTGGCCAGAAAGATACACGAAAAAGGTTAGCACTGATAGGACACCTGAAATGCAGGAAAAAAAAACCGTTAAATGGATTTACTATTATCTCATTAAAAATATGAAACAATCTGTATTTGTGTGATGCCACTCGCGTTAATGAATGAATGAATTTCATGAGCTAAAGAAAGCAAATTCTACTTGCAGCCAAACAGCCCCAAAGAGGGTAAAGAATTGGGCAGATAGAAAATTCAAACAATTGATTTTCTTTAATCTAAATACGTGATTTTAAAATATTGAAATGAAAATTCATCAAGGGGCGTTTCATCTATTCTAATAATTATTCTTTTTTAGTGCAGAATGGTGGGCGGAGGTCTATATCTTCGTCGATCTCCAAAAAGTAAGCTTCCTAGCATTACAATGTCGATTCGTTAGTCTATATTGTATCCGTCGTCTATTTGTTAATTGCTATGGCAGCAAAGCTCGTTATTTTTTTTTATTTTGAACCTTGATTATCCTTAACCTCAAACATTAAAATTGTCTGTCATGACAGTGGTGAAGACGATGAGCCCATCAAAGCAAGATGCCATTATTCCCAGGCGATGGTTGATGTGATTACCTACAGCCTCAATGACCATGTGCACGTAAAGGTAAAACTCAACGGCTTTTTATTTTCCATTATTATATAGTCTTCTTCGAGATTTTTATATGAAATACTCCCTGTTAGAAGTTCATTGCGTTTTATTTGGTTTTTCTTTGATATTTATGTTACAGCCTCAATGATCACATACACAACAATGTAAAATTCAATGTTTTTTTTTTAATTTTCCCTTTTTTTGTATTTTTTGTGTTATTTTGTAGACCTTTATATGAAAATCATCCCTGTTAGAACTTCATTATGCATTATTTGGTTTGCTAATTTTTACTTCGGCATTTTATGCTGCAAGCAATTACTAGTTATCTGGTTTGTTTGCTTTTTAAAATAAATAGACATGTAGACAACACTTCAATATTGTTTTTTGCAGCGTGTAGTATTTAATTTAGCTCTGACTGTCTTTATTTGTAGTTTCAATAGTTTGTATCAATCGCTTGCTAACATGCTATTCTATTATAGTCTCACAAATTTTTAAAAATGTCAACAAATAAAGTAATTCCATAGAAAAAAAATAATCTTTTGCAGTATTTTTTTTATTTATTCTTTATTTTTTGCAATTTGTCTTGAAACCAAAAATGATTTTATAACCTATTTATTTATTGTACGATCATTCACTCGTTCTTATGATATATTTGTGTATCTATGGCTTTAAAAAGAATTATTAATACTAATACTTATATTTTTATATATACGTGTTTGGGTGAGTATTAACACGATTTGAGTTTTAAAATTTATTTAAAACTTATTTGTTAATTTTATCATTGATATTTAGTTGTAATATGTCTCTAATCAACTATATTGAGGATATTAGTTATTTAAAGAAATAATTCTATTTTTAAACACAAATAAATTCATATTTTTTGATAAACCAATGATATAATTAACGTTAAGAATCAAGTTACTCATTGAATTTACTTTTGTTCTCTTTTCCTTTTTCTATTTCATACTATAATTATTCCGAGTATATAATATAACTTGGTGCCCTTATCATACACATTAGAAACCAAATTTTGCTTGGAGAGTTTTCTTTTACTAAAAAAACTAGGTTTTATACATTTCCTTTTTTAAATTGTTCAATAATTAGGTTTATATTCATGTTGACAATTGGGTAACGAGACTTTATGCTATTATTCAAAATTATTATCTGTATATTCAATGTGGAATGAACATGCATACATGGTAATGATGTGTTCATAACATTTTCAATTTTATTGTCTTTCTAGGCTGGAGACGGCGAACCAAACTTTATTGGACGAATAATTGAATTTTTTGAAACTCTCGATGGGAAACTTTATTTTAGAGCTCAATGGTTTTATAGAGCTGTAGATACAGTAAGTTGTCGATTGCATGCAAAATCTATGCTATTTTGTGAGTTGGCTAGCAATAATAGTTAATTTTCTTGTTATGGATTTGTTTTATGCAGGTAATAAGTTATCATTCCAAAGATCATGATGAACGAAGAGTCTTTTTATCTGAAGATCAAAATGATAATGATTTAGATTGCATTGTTGCAAAGATTACTATTGTTCGGATTGCATCCAATGTAATCAATTAATAACTTAATGAAAATAATATTTACATGTCTTTATATTTAGATATGTTTTTACTTTTTATTTAACTTTATTTTTTGAGATAATTTTATTGCTAGATTTCTTTGACTACTAAAGCAAAGGAAATTCCGGAGTGTGATTATTACTATGATATGTCTTATTCAACTGCCTATTCCACTTTTGCCAATTTACCTAAGGGTAACTCATGGACTTTTCTTTTATATATATTTTAAATGTTGAATTTGCTTTTTTTTAATGTTATAATTTTGATCAGTTTGTCCCTTTGTATTCATTAGATGATAAAAGTGATGTTAGCTCCTTGTCAACTTCATTGAGTGATGGAAATTGTGAACATGAAGCTCCAAAAATGAATGCCACATTGCTTGATTTGTACTCTGGTTGCGGCGCAATGTCCACTGGCCTATGCCAAGGTGCCAACCTTGCCGGGGTTAATCTTCTCACTGTAAGCTAGAATCACTGACTTAGATTGGTTAGAAAAAAAAGAAGAAAAAAAAACTTCTATGTTAGTTTCTTTGAATTTATATTAAACTTTTGTTTTTTCTTAAAATTTGCCTAATATAGACATGGGCGGTAGATTTGAACTCCTTTGCATGCCAAAGCTTAAGTTTGAACCATCCTAAAACCAAGGTATGCATTGAGTGTTAATTTTTTATTTCTTTAAGTTATTGTTTTCTATTTTTAATGGTGCAACGTTTTTATATTCGATGAAATTTGTAGAGACCATATTTTAGCAGGTTTTTTCATAATGTTCTTTTGATATAACTTGCATTACATAAAGTGTCTGTTATTCTTATCCATTCTCCGTTAAAGTCTCAACTTTTGTATTGATTGTCCAAAGATATCTAAAATCTTAATCAACAGTGTGCTTTACTAGTTATGACAAATTATTTGTCACATCCCTTGTCTGCAATACCCATAGTTTCTAAACAGTTGATTATGTCAAATGTTGAATAAAGTGAAATTTTACTATTTTATAAGAGTTTTTACTCGCACCATTATATGCCATTTGTTGGCGAGAAAGAATTTCACAATAAACTGTTTAAATAGTAGAGATTATACTCTCTTGAGAGTAGGTGGAATGAATGGACTTCTGAATCTTTTAAATGCCTCATTCTATTTTATGCCATTAAAGGATCAAAATATCAAGTAATATACTTCTTGTTCTTGAAATAGTTATTATTATTATTATTATTATTTATTTTTTTTTGAAAAACTAATGGTGTGTCTTGATAGCAAGCAAATGCGTATTATATGCTAGCTTACAGGACAGTGGGGCAACATCAATGAATGAAATTGATAATACAATTGATTATTATAATAAGCTTAAATAAGTGTGCATCTACTATTGATTTAATAGCTTGATAATAAAAAATCTTGGAGATATGATGTTTGCTCTAGCAATATTAATTGACTATTATGCTTATAATTGGTAAAGAAATGGAACAACAATAAACTTTTAGATAATCTAACTTGTAGAGGGTTTGAAGCAATTACCGACAAAGTAATTAGAAAATTGAAGATGATGTTGAGGGCGAGTTCTTTGCCATAATAATCTCATTATGTTTTTAAAAGTTTCTTCAAAGGTTTATAAACTCACATGATGTTACACCTAGAGTTCAAAAAAGTAGTACATAGGGGTGTAAACAGGCTGAACTTGAGTGAGCCCATGGCTTGTCGTGCTCTACTCATTAATTTTGTTTTGTTTTTGTGTTCAACTCGCTCAAAATGTCTCGCGAATAATGCATTCATATTCAGGTCGATTCATAATTTAATTATTTAAAAGAAGTTGCATTTGGCTTGATTCATGATTTATTTAAGTTTAATAAATCAAAATAATAATATTGAGTTTTAATTTTTTTTTATTTTAAAACATTTTATATATAATAAATCTTTAACTACAAAGCCTGAAATGTTTTGAACTTCTATGCTTTGTTTTGGTATTTATCCAACATAAATATTGTACTCTTTTGGTTTCTCTTGAAGTGGGACTAAATATAGACTAGGTGGGGCAGGCGATAGAGGAATGATTTCTATGGCATTTACATACAAACTACCCAATTTATATGTATTTTCATTCCTTACATCTAAATGCTTAAAAAATGTGGCGAGCCAGGCATGGTTGAAAAGTATGAGAGACATTTACATATGTTTTCACAATCTGACCCAAGACTTGGAATTAACCATTGCGAGAACAGACTGTTGGACTATAGAAATTAAGATTTTATATAATTAACATTTAACAAATGAAAGAGTAATTAAAGAAAATAAATTAAAGCAATGTATTTAAGTTTACTTCATTATTGATTGTTCATATCTTTTATAAATATTTTCTTTTATATTACTCATTTTTTAATTAATTAGTTATATCTTAAAACTTAGTTTAAAACAATAGTGAGCTAATCAAAATCAATAAATACTCATTTCTAAACTATAATAATTCAAGTTAAAAATAATATGCATGTCAATTATATTTTTAATAAATTAGTATAAAACATTTAATAGTTCATGAAGATGATCACTTATGATATTTCATGATATTCAGTGAGTTTAACTATATCAATAATATTTTTATATCATTCTACGTCTGTAAACAATCACAAGAACATCATTTAAAAGTTATATCAATTAAGATACTTCAACATTAATACCCTTTTATATTTACCTGCACATGTATTTTGTATTCCCCTCAATACTCTTATAAAGGGGTAAACTCTATCATAATCAGATATGCACATGAAAATATTCTATAACAAATACGATCTATTAATGGTCATTTTATTTTCATTTGTATAACAATCAATATATTTATACATAAATCAATATCTATGATAATTTAAACAATATTTAATACACATGTCATTCCAACAACATATACAAAATTCAATAGAATTATAAATCATGGGTATTCAATATTATAAATATAACAATAATAGTAAGTGCATTTAGTGGAGAAAAGAAGCAAAATATTAACATAACATAGAATATGAGTGTTCACCTCAAAAATATATGACTTATCACTTTTTCTATCAGTTTCAATCAGAAGTTGTCATCATTGTTGAGTCTTAGCATCACGTCTCTCCCTGTTCAACGATCACACACATCGTTGTCAGTTGAAGTCGCCACCTTCGACTATGGAGAAGTTTTAGCTTGCTCTCGTCAATCCTATTGTCTTTGTATGTGTTAATTGATCCTCTCCTTAAGTTGTTAATGTCTTCTTCTGTTGTGATTTCTCTCCATCTTGTCTTCGTCTCATGTTAGTTTATAGAAAAAGTACTCTTTTGTTTCCTAACTTCTCGTTTCCTCTTCCTCTTTGAATCCCTTGATGCGTCATGTACATGCTCCAATTATTATATATTTTCACATGCAGCACCTAAATGAGGGGCATCGCAAACATATCATGCAATTCTTATGTATTTATGTATCTGACACCTAAATTTTATTTTTATAATTATACAAATTAAATCTTTGATATCATATTAAAGATAAAATTGTTTCATTTTTAAATATTATTTATTTATTTTTACTTAATTCAAGCCAAAATTAGTTGAACTCTATCAAACGAAATCTAGTTTGTGTTTGACTCGTTTATATATCAAGCTCAAAAAGGTTGTTCTTATTTGACTCATTTGTTTAATGAATGAATCAAACACAAGCTTCTTAGTGAGTTGAACATGAGCTGTTTGCGAATGACAGGCTTTTTGATAGCCCTAGTAGTACACTCTTCAACACATGACATAATGAATGTTGATTTCAACTCTTTAAATAAGTTTCAAGTTGCATTATTTCTTAAAATTTGTTTTGTATTCTTGAGTGAATGTTTATATATACAAGTAATTATAATAGCTTGAATAAATTAAACAATGGAAGGTAAATAATAATTTCTTCATCAATATAGTCTTTATTAAGATTACATCAAATTTTAAGAAACAACAAGAAATAAAAAGAAATTGAAATAACAAAATTTATAAATTTATCTAAGCCAAATACAAGGATAAGTAGAATTAATATATAACTCAAAATACATTGAACAAACTTCGGGGTTGAAATGTTGGCTCCTATGGTGGCGCTCCACCAAATACTCTAGTGTCATTTCTTATAAGAAAAACTTGCAAACGAGTAAGTTTCATGACTTAAATCCGCAGGTACTTGTTGTTAATCAATGTGAAAATGAAAAGGCAATAGGTAATCCCACAACCAATAAAGGGGAGGATTTATTATGTACTAGCATGTAATTAACTTAAGTTAATGTGTTTAAGGTATAATTATATCAATATAAAATTACATACAAGTAATGCACTTGCAATAACAGGACAACTTTAATATCTTGAAAGAAAATATCTATTATCTTGACTGTTACTAAACATTGAAAAGCATATTGCAAATTTTGGTTTTCAATGAAACATGGAGTGTATATTTTCACCTCCAGATGCTTTGTTTATCTATAAGCATATAAAATTTGGAGAACATGTGATCATTCAAATGCCCTTAGAAATTTGAAATTTTTTGCTTTTCAGTGTTAATGTAAGTGATTTTTAGTTAGGTATATGTATTCTTAGTATTGTGAGGCTTCTCTGGCTAAAGTACATTATGCCAATGATATTCTTGCTAAAATTAGAGTTTGGATGCTTGATTAAGTTAGTTCCCCACTTTTTTTTTTCTCTGTGCATTGAAGGTTTTGGAGAAGCATGACTTTTGATACCATGGAAGATGATTCAATTATTCTGAATTGCTAATTTCTTCTATAAGATGATTGCGTTAATAAAAAATTCGTCAATGAAGAATTGGCTCTTGTACTACCTTGGCTTTTATTAGTTTTGTAAAATCTTAGAAAAAGAATCAATTTTAATTAATAAAATCCTTTCTGATTTAGTCCTATAATTTATCTATTGAACTTGTAGGTTCGAAATGAAAAGGCTGAGGATTTTCTTACTCTTCTTAGAGAATGGAAGAAGCTATGTGAAAAGTTTTCGTTGGATGTCAATGATCCACCAAAGCTAAATAAAGAAATAGATGATCTTGATGATGAAAGCAACAGTGATGATTCATCTCCTTTGCCCAAAGGAGAGTTTGAAGTTGATCATTTTGTTGATATTTGCTATGGAGATCCCAATAATATCGGAAAAAAGGAGTTGATGTTTAAGGTAATGTATATGATGCTTTGAATGGTGTTTATACATGTGATTATTTGTAGCATGAGTTAGGCATTATGATATATCTAAATTGATTCCAAATTTTTTTTTGTTAATTATCTTTGCAATTTATTTTCTGGGCATTTACATGCGCCACACCCAATTCCTATGTATCTTTATATCAAACACAAACTTTACTTCTTATATTTGTACCACCCAAACTTTCATATTACATCCAATACCGCCATTTTAACTTCTAAATAACGTAATACACCTCTTCTTATAGGTACGGTGGAAAGGTTATGGACCAAATGAAGATACATGGGAGCCAATTAGCGGCCTAAGGTACAGCATCTATTTTTATCAGAGATCTTTATTTGTTTTTAATTGTTCTTCAATCATATAGGAAATGTTCTGAGAGGATTGAACGCTTTGTCCGAAAAGGATATCGAAACAACATACTTCCTTTTCCTGTGAGTTTTTCTTAATGTTTTTATTTCCTTTTCACGTTTTTTTTTTCCTTGAAGCCATATTTTTTATCTCCTAAAGAATAATTTTATTTTTCCTTTTTGCTTTACAGGGAGTTGTTGATATTATTTGCGGCGGTCCTCCTTGCCAAGGTATTAGTGGATTTAACAGATTTAGAGATTCTAATAATCCTCTAGCCGATGTTAGAAACCAACAAATGGCTGTATATATGGAGATTGTCGATTTCCTGAAACCAAAGTATGTTTTGATGGAGAATGTTGTGGATATTCTGAAGTTTGCTGAAGGATTTCTTGGAAGGTTTGCTTTAAGCAAACTTGTGCAAATGAATTATCAAGCTAGATTGGGCATAATGGCTGCTGGTTGTTATGGTCTTCCACAATTTCGGATGAGAGTATTTCTGTGGGGTGCTCGACCCGCTGAGGTATTTTTTGTACTCGTTCAATTTTTGTCTGAGAAATTATAAATTTACTTGTATTAAACTTCATTATTATATCTAGGTTATTCCACAATTTCCTTTACCTACACATGATGTGCTTGTACGAGGTGGAGCTCCAGTAAAATTTGAGGTAAAATATGCCATATGACATTTCAACTTTTTTGCACTAGGCGCTCAAAGGAGTTTCTATTTGTTTAGGAAAACGTTGTTGCTTATAATGAAAACCAGAAAGTAGAGCTACTGAAGGCGTTGTTACTCGGAGATGCTATTTCAGATTTACCGAAAGTATGCAATGCTGTTTGGTCTGCAAAGTTTTTGCTATGCTGTTCTTGCTTCTTTAGTAAATAGTTTGTTGAACATCCTTTAGGTTGAAAATAACGAAGGGAGAGACGAAATGCCTTATGGAGAACCTCCAAAAACTGATTTTCAATATTCTATTCGTCTAACTTTATCAGGTATATCAAAAGTTTTAAAAAAGATCTGCATGAAAATCAATACTAACTCATCTCTTCCCTCTATATGTTTGTGCAATCTTTTATGTAGTTGTAATGAAGAAGAATGTTAGCCACTTTCATCCATCAGATACATGTGATTGTTTTTCTACAATTTTTTATATGCATAGTGCTCTTTTTTTAGTTCTATGATATCTTAGCTAGTTCTTTTTTTTTCTCTTTTTGGTTTTGTTTTGGTTTTTTGCTTGTTGCAGTATTGCATATGAAACTTCAGTGAGATGTTTTTATTTCATTTTATAAAATTATTTGAGCTTTAAGTTGATTTACCATATTTATATTCTGTACTTTCGTATATTTCAGTATAACTTTGTTATGTTTGCATTGAAGTTATCATATATTTGTAGCTTGTGCTCAAGCATGAACAAGGTGAGGAGCAAAGAATTCTTAATGTAATGCTATAATTCTTCTCTCTCCCTCTCTCTCCCTATATATATATATATATATAATGTGTGCCCTAAGATTTGTGGTTGTAGAGTGATTATTTTGTTCTCAAAAGTACAACGCCCACTTAGAAAATAAAAGAGTGGTAGAAGGAGACACATCGACTTTTACTTGTATAACTCTAGAATTTGGAAAAAAGCAACGGGGCCCACTTCAATTTTCTCTTGTATTTGGGAAGATAGGAATTTGAAATTGATGTACAATAATATTTTATCAATAATAGTCGTAATGGGATGCAAATGCTGTAGTGGATTGCTTTGAAGGTAATAATTCATCTTGAATTTTGTAGATGATGGTTGCAGTGTTAGTTTGTCGTAGAGGCTGTAGTTGAAAGCCATGATAGTAGTTTTGCCATGTGAATTGTAGATGATTGTTTTAGGAGTATTAGTTAGTTGCAGAGTTTATAGTTTAGTGATGTGATAACATTCGTGGCTGCATAGATTGGAGTCAGGTGTTGTGAGAGTTATGAGCCACATAGATTGTAGTTTGTCACAAAGTGTTGCAAGATCTATAGATATATCAGTTGATGTGGTATATATATAAATCAAACAAGAGAAAGATTGACGAAGCGAAAGATAGAACAAGAAAAAACACACCAGAGAAGAACACATATTTACCTGGTTCGACAAATTGCTTACGTCCACGGAGTTGCAGAGGATTTTACTAAAGGATTTTATACCAGTTGATCACCTCGATTTACAAGAGGAATCTCTCACTATCACTTCGTTGCTCTTCTTTTTTTTTCTCTATTCCCTCTCTCTAAACCTAGATACACCGAAGAAGATAAACTTACAAGAGAAATAAATTTAATTTCTCTTCAGTCACAAGCAACCAAGAAGAAGCCAAAGGAGAACAATCTTCTTTTTTTTTTCTTCACCGCAAGGAACTACTTCTTGCACTTCTCTTCCTTTGTCCCTAGGAAGCCCGAAGAATTCTTCCTCTATCCCAAGGAAGCCCAAAGAAGAACACCAAAATGTAACTTTGCTTAATCTGAGGGAGAGCCGTGCGATACCTTTTATCACGAACAGGAGGGAGCGAAGAGATGCTTCGCTTCAGAAAAGAGGAAGGCGAGAGCGGTTGGCGCCTACAGTATTGAACGTTTTGCTTCGTGAATGAGAGATCGCGACCTTTCGCGATCGGAAGAGCGTGAGCGGGAGGGGGTCCGAACCGGGCTCCAACATAACACATAGGCTAGAACAAAGATATGTAATAATAATTGTAGGCCATAGATACTAGAATTGAGAGTAGCATGAGTTGAGATAATATGCGTAGGGCAAAGAGGCTCGAGTTAAGAGCTGCACTTGCTGTGATAACATTCGTAGGTCGTAGAGACAAGAGTTTGGAGTTGATTGAGTTGTGATAATATTTATATGCCACAGAGGCTAAACGTGTGAGCAACATGAGCTGGATAATGTTCATAAATTATTTAGGATAAAGTTGGAAGCTACATGAGATGTGATAACGCCTGCAGGCTGAAGAGGTTTGAGATAGGAGTTGCATGAGCTGTGATAATGTCTCTAGGATGCAGAAATTGAAGTTAAAGCTACACAAGCTTTGATATTGTTTGCAGAGTGTGGAGGTCTGTGTTGAAGGATGCATTAACTGTGATAACATATGTAGACTACATAGATTCACTTTGAGAGCTACACGAGCTATGATAACATCTGCAAGCCACAAAAGTTGAAGTTATGAGTTACATGAGCTGTAAATCATGTAGGACATAATTTGTCACATAGGTTATCGTGATGGATTCAAGAAGCGAGTTTCAAAAGTTTAAAGAATTCATCATTTCTTGTGTATGATAGTTGTAAACAATTATTGCAAAGTGCATTATTATGCTCTCTTAGAGGTGTCGTTATATTGTATTCGAGTTACGTCCTTGCATCATTGTCAGGGTGCACATTGCACCATATTTGGGCTGTTTTTATACTATCTTTGAGGTGTTTCGTTGCATGTCTCATAGCGTGCTTTGTTGTTCCACATTGTAACTTGGAATTTCATAACAAACTCGTGATTCAACAAGGGGTTTTGTTGCAACGAGCCTAGGGCATCAAATGGTTGTCGACAATTGTTGCAACTTTTGGTGACATTCGTACCTCAACTTCTCAAGCTTTGAGCATTCTCTGGTTCAAGGTCTAGCTCCTCTTTCATGAAGATTATGTTTATAGAGTTCGTGAGAGGTCTCATATCAGACAAGGAAAAAATTCGGACCATTCTAATAGATTGGTTAAGTAGATCTCCTTGATCAGATGGCATTTCGTTGACATAGGAGTATCTTAAAAATATTGAAATTGAGTGATCTTGAGCTTATTGAATTCTTCTTTTTGAGACACTTGATTTTACCATAAGCTTATCATGTTTTGAATCCATTTAAATTTTTAATTTGTGCAATATAAGCATCCAAAAATGGCTTAACGACTACATATTGGATTGATTTGATTTTGATTGAACCAACTTTGTTGTAATTTTGTTCGTCTCGTCGAGCCGGTCAATTTCACTGTAAATTTATTGAAATCAGAGTTTTGAATGATTTTTAATTGAATTTTGAAAGTTCTTTGTATAAAAATTCCATCCATCACTCGAAATCCAAGTCTGGATGATAAAAATTTGTTTATGGCATTTCTATATATATAACTGTTTTAGATGATATTTATGTTTCTAAATATTGTTATGAAAGTGTATGATGCTTAATTCTCTCAGAATTTTAGCACGAGTGCACTCTTATTTCTTATTTTGATTAATTTATGTGTATCTTGGTACATATCGATATATTGCACAGCGTATAGGAGAATTTTGTTACTTTACCTATCCTTTAACCTTTTATATGAACTTCCTTTCTTCTCGTTAAATATTTGCATGAAACCGCATTGTTACATATAATGAATTTTCATTTAATATTTATTTATTTATTTATTTTCTCATCATTTCGTAGATTCTATTGATCCCTGCTGCAACCCGAAAAAGTCAATTCTACATAATACGCTATTCGATCACAGATCTCTACAACTAAATGAGGATGATTACTTGCGAGTTTGCAGAGTACCTAAAAAAAAGGTTCATTATTTACTGGCGTCCTTCAAAAAAAACTCTTTATTATTAGTATTATTATTATTATTTTATAATTTTTTTAGTTGTTTAATGTCCCTAAGTGCTTAAATTATGTTAAGAAATAATATTCATTTGTACAGGGTGCCAATTTTAGAGATTTCCCAGGGGTAAGAGTTGGACCCAATAATACAGTAGAGTTTGATCCAGAGTTGGAACGGGTGCTGCTCCCTTCCGGAAATCCTTTGGTAAGGTTTTCTCTTTTAGTTCTAACTTTTTTTTTTAATTAAATATTTTTCATAACACTTCAAGACATTTATTTTACAGGTTCCTGATTATGCTATGTCATTTATTAAAGGAAAGTCCACCAAGTCGGTTTGCTATTTCTTCCTTAGGCATTTACATGCATACCACTCAAAATCTTATTTACGTATATATCCAATCTGAACTTTTATATTTACATACATAACATTCAAATTTTTAATATAACATTAGATCTTCTAACTCAATTTAACATAAATCCATCCAAATGTGAATGCACTGTTAAATTCATTTCACTCACCTTTTTCACTTTTTTTGTACTTACCATCAAAATTTTTTGAATCTAACTAATTGATGGATTAATGAATTTTGTTTGGGAAAAAAAACAATTGCTATATGGACCTGAATTAAAGTCAAACACTTCTATGACTTCAACTAGCTTTAACCTCAATCAAACCAAACACTATTCTAGATTTACAACATAGTGGATTGATAAGTTCGGATTTACCAGATTTACTTAATCCTGTTTAAATTAATCATGAGTGCAGCCAAACACCTAAAATTATTCATTATTTCAACTTTTATAAAGTGAAGTACACCTTCATGCAGGGCATATAAATTGAAGTTTTGGGTTTAGATATGTAAGTACATAAGAATTGAATGGAATGCACGTAAATCTTTCTTTTTTCCTTTCCTCTCCATTTGTTTTAATAAAACTTAATAATTACTTTATTTGGTTCATATTCTCTGTCAAACAGACCTTTTGGGCGGTTGTGGTGGGACGAGACTGTGCCTACAGTTGTAACTCGCGCGGAGCCTCACAACCAGGTTTCTCCTCGCAGACACCAAAGAACAACTTAATCAATGGATGATTATTGTCATATTGCTTGAATTCTTTGATTTNTGTGCCTACAGTTGTAACTCGCGCGGAGCCTCACAACCAGGTTTCTCCTCGCAGACACCAAAGAACAACTTATTCAATGGATGATTATTGTCATATTGCTTGAATTCTTTCATTCTCATTCTAAAGTTGTTTCTTTTGTAGGTTATTTTGCACCCTGAACAAGATAGGGTATTGACTATTCGAGAAAATGCAAGGCTTCAAGGATTTCCAGATCATTATAAACTTTGTGGGCCGATTAAAGAGAGGTAAACTTTTCATTTTATGAGTTTATCTGTGATGTTTTATTGAGATTCATAAAATAAATTTATATTTTTTATTTTTACTGCATAAATGTTCATTCATTTTTTATATTGTGTTATCTTTCTATATATATATATATATATATGACTTTCCAAATTTTTTATCAAAAACTGGCATTTGCATGCATACCAAGCAAATATTATGTACTTACAGTTAACGCCTAAATTTTAATATTTACATTCATAGTACCCGCTTAGACTAAAAAGAAAATTATAGAAGATGGTTGTGAAGTACAACTTTAAAAGAGAAGCATTGTATTAAGTGTTGCCGAGATGAGAATGATTAGGTGGTGTGTGGCTTTACACATGAAGACAAAAAATGAAATGAACAGTGATAAGCTTAGTGTAGTTCCAGTGATAGACAAAATTAGAGTGTCGTTTTAGATGGTTTGGTTAAATTAAACGTCAACCATCTTATGATCCGATTAGGAGAGTAAATGTTTTAGATTCGATTTTTGTTAAGAAAGGTAGAGTTAGACCTAAGAAGACTTGCTTATTGTATAAAAAATGATCTTAATTTATTAGAATTAAATGAAAATATGACACTAAAGAGAAAGGATTTATGTAACCGACCTCACGTAGTGGGATTAAGGCTTTGTTGTTGTTGTTGTTGCACATAAAAAAACATCATTTCTATATACCACCAAATTGCTATGTATCTACTTATCTAACACCCAAATCTTTCATAGCACATAAAAATATCACTATTTTAAAATTTAAAATGTAAAATTTTCCTTATTAATGCATGATGTCATATTTATAAAAGTTGAATTTACGTGTTAGATATCTAAATACATTAGAATCGAGTGTTATGCATGTAAATTGTCATTTTAGTTATTTGTTTATGTTTTATTCTTAGCCATTTAAAATTTTGTAGGTACATTCAGGTTGGAAATGCCGTGGCCGTGCCGGTTTCAAGAGCATTGGGCTATTCATTAGGACGTGCATTCCAAGGCTTAAGCGGCGAAGAACCCGTCTATACCTTACCAGCAAATTTTCCACATTTCGGCATCGCAGCAGGGGAAGCAATGAATTAATGAATAAAAAATAAGTAGAAAATAAGTTAAATTATTCTATTCTATTTGAAAAAAAAAAAAAACTCCTATTTTATCATTTTATTTGACCAGAGCAATGTTATTCCATTATATTATATTGACATGTAGAAATGAGGCATCTTATGAGTTCTTTNACATATGTATGTACATGCATTCATATGTATATATATATGATACTACAAATATCCTCCTACATTCTCATCAAATCAAGAACAAACACATTCTCACATATTCTACCACTTTCACTATAAATAAAAGAACTATTTTATAAAAAAAAAACTAATCCTATAAATAAAAGAACTATTTTGCAAAAAAAAATATAAAACTTAATAATAATAATAGAAAAGGCAAGAGTTAGATACTTTTTATAAAACTAGCATGTTTCTTTTTTTAATATGATCATTTAAATATTAAAATTCACAATGTAAAACTTCAACCCATATTTCATTTTTATCTAATTTTTACACTTACAGATATGTATATATATATACACACACTCACACACACACACACACACACACACACATTGATTTTTGATTTGTTCCTTGAATAACGTTCGAGGAAGAGTGCTCAAGATTAGAAAAAGAGAAATTAATGGGGAAATGCATATTAATAGATGATAATTTTTATTATTGATAAATTTTTTTTTGCAAAATAGTTCTTTTATTTATAGGATTAGTTTTTTTTTTATAAAATAGTTCTTTTATTTATAGTGAAAGTGGTAGAATATGTGAGAATGTGTTTGTTCTTGATTTGATGAGAATGTAGGAGGATATTTGTAGTATCATATATATATACATATGAATGCATGTACATACATATGTATACATANGAGTGTAAAACATGTTGATTGATTAGATGTTCCCGTAGAGCTGTTAATGATTTTATTGTAACAGTGTTGTAGCATCGGCTTGAGGTTAATTCGGCATTCGGCATGAATTAATTTCTTTTGGGGGCATTTTACATAGATATCAATTGGGGTGTAGATGAGGGGAGTTTGGAGCCCAGACTGGCTCGTTAAGATATATCATTGTTTGTGTTGGGATCAGCTCGTGAATATTCGGTTTATGTTCGGTTCGTTATGTTTTATTTAATAAAGGATTTGAACACAAGTTGTTCACAAATAACAAGCTTTTTGGACAATCCTGCATATCACACAATTCTTCGGTATACGAATATGTAATATACAATTTGCACATTAAATTGTGAAAGTTGTTCTGGACATTGAATTAGAAGGAGAGGAGGTTGGATCTCGAGGTTTAATGGCTAGAAAGTTGAATTGGAGGATTTAGTAAATATTATAATTATTTTAATATAATTTAAATAATGTAATAATAATATAATATAATTATTCTTATAATTCAATGAACAATATTTTCATTTAATATACTTTATTTTTTAATATTTTAAGTAATAATTGAAAAAAATAAGCATGCTTGTTTTTAAATTTGAATATTTTAATTTTAGTCAACCCATCAAAATCATAAGTTTGGGCAAGCGATTGTTTGAAGCAGCTGCACCTATTTGAAGAAGCAATTTGTAAAGTTGTTGAAGGAGTTTCGGTTAAAAAAATTACGGTGTGTATTACAAAACAATTTTTTCAAAAAAAAATCAGACCGTAATTTTCTAGCAACCATCACAAGTGGCCAGATATGGTGGGAAGACCCAGCTTTCAGTTGCAGTTTTTTGAGAATGCATGCAGAACTCAGTTGTGCCAAACAGGAAAAATTGTAATGTGACGCCACATTGTCACCACACTTCCACCCCCAAACACATCC
>JXCR01040158.1:74439-91023 GCA_002079205.1 Phalaenopsis hybrid cultivar | reverse complement strand
GTTTATATATATATATATATATATATATATATATATATATATATATATTAAGTAGGATTTAAAAAAAATCTAATTGACTACAAGGCTACAAAGATTTATAATCAAGTAAAATATTGATTAAGAAAATATAATAAAATATATTAAATTAGATTCAAATGATGTTTTAATATAAATAATAATCTTTAAATATTGCTCAAACCCTTATTGTCTTTTGTTTTATGACTACATGATTAGGGTTGTTAAAAAGACTCTTTCTTCGTGAACAGCTCGTGTTCGGCTCGTTTGTTAAAANTTTTTGGTCAACATCTGATTCCTCTGAAGTATGGAATCCAAAAGAGATATGCCCGTTTTCTGAGATGGCACCTTGGCAGTCATTTTTCACACTTAGAAAATAACGCAGCACTGGTCCTGTAAGAAGTGGGGAGGAGTAAGGAGCTCCACGAACCCCAAACAATCTAAAGATGCACCGCACACATACCTAAAGCAAAAAAAATAATGTAAGAATGAAATGTTGCAATTCAATAGTGGATTACATGAAAAAAACATTAATAAAATAATTAGAGAATAACTGGTATGTTTGCAAAAGTAGAATTAAAGTGAAAAAAGAATTAATAAAATAATTAGAAAATAACTGGAATGTTTGCAAAAGTAGAATTAATGTGGAGTACCGACCCTATTATTGAAAAAATTAAAGATTGCTCGATTGCAATGATATATGAGAAAATTTCTTAGGCAACCTTATATTCACTGTTGGTCAGAGCAAGGTTCAAAGTGAAGCTAAAAGTAAAAAAATGTAAGATTGTTAAACTAAAGATAGAAAATAATATCAGCAGATAAATTGTGTTAGAAATGAGACATCTAGCACATTGGACCTTTTACTGGTTTAAACAACTAATTGGTAAGATCAATCATTCATCATATGATCAAAGATCACTTAGTCCTATAGTAAAATCTCAACAAAGTTACGTGTTTCATTTTGTTGAAATTGATGCCTTGATCTATTTTGGAGGTTAGCCACATCCATGGAGAACTGGTAGAATGAAATCTACACCTAGAATATGTTTTATGATTTGCTTGTGAGGTTATTTATCTGTTGATTTTACTTTTGGGGATATGTGTGTGTATATATATATATATATATATTATGTGTGTGTGTGTGTGTGTGTGTGTGTATTTAATTGCATGCTAATCATATTCTGTACCAATTGTGATTGTTCTGACTTATTTTTAAACCTTTTTTCTTCTTCAATTGTTTGTTTAATCTTAGACATGTTGGAGATCTACGATTATACACTTTCATGGAACCAGAGCAGTTTCGATTGCAATTGTTCTTACTCTCTTCAAAAAATATAGATTTAACAAATAATCATAAAGTAGAATGAACAGTTTCAAACCTTGCAGCATAAAACCCACAGTACAGTTGACGGGCGTATGGCCAAAAGTTTACAATATCCTATTCAACTATATGAAAGTGACGGAATAGAACTCGTAAGTGAAGTTAACTTCCAGAGGATTTCACGTGAAAAGTTTGGAAATACTGAAAATAGGGAAATATAGAACAGCAGCACAATCAAAATTGATAAAACATGAAAAATTGTTGCAAATAAGTATAAAATTTGGTTAAAAACAGGGAAATAAGCCAATTAGCAGAGTTAGATCTTGTTAGTACTCAGAATACCACAAATATGTATAAAATGAAGTTAGCTAAGTTAATAGATCTGTAAAAGAAGAAAAATGAAAGATGATAGAAAGAGGAAGAGAACGGACCCCAGAAGACAAAAGATCGAAGGATACATGAGGAGGAGGGAGAGAGTAAACTGCGTGCGACAAGATGATTCTCGCCTCTGCGGCCATATCTCCGGCCATCGCTGCTCCACCCGTATGAAATTGACGGGCCGATCGATAAAATTGTGCAATCCCGCTTACCCTAGGGGTAGTTTGGTAAGTAGGAATTAATCAAATTAATTTAGGTGATAATTTGGATATCAAAATTGTATTTATGTAAATATAAATATTTACAAATGCATATTTATAAATTTTGTTGTCTGGATGTAAATCGCAAATACATCATCTTATTTCTTACTAAAGTTCTTTCATAAGAAAATGATTTTCTAAGTAAATTTTTTTATTAATAAATAATTTTCTTATAAAAAAATAATACCGAAAAATCGGGCGTGTCATCAATAAATTTGTATCATCTCTCAAGAATCTTGGGGCACTTTATTAGCGAGAAGCATTCCATATTTAAATTCAAGATAATATATGACCTCAAATTTAACAAATTTATAGTTAAACTGATCGTTTCGATAAGGCGAAACTAATGATAATGAAATTGGCTCTATCCGAGTTAAATCAAATCTAGATCAAGCCATTAAAACTCATTCAAATGCTTCAGATTTTTAATTGAACATTCAAATAAACTTTAAATTGAATATACTTATAAACAAATCGAGCATCTGAACAAGAGGAATCCACTGAGCTCACAATCTCTCAATTCTAATTTCATTTAAAACCTTTAAATCATTAAAAAAATATATCTCATAATGAAGGTGGAATAATATAAGCACTTTGATCATGTGGTTACACGAGGTATTTGCCAAAAAAAGACAAAAGTTTCCCTCCCTTGGAGCCTATAAATAAACCCTCTCTTCACTTGGGGGACAGAGATAGAGAGATATGGAAAAATTCTATTATTGTTTTGGACTAAAAACCAGATAATAAATTCTTGTCTCTATAGTCTCCAATCATCATCGATCACTGTTCATCATCAGTCGCTCGCTATTGTCAATCACTTCTAGTTGTAATGACATGTTTGAATAAGTCGGCAACATACAACATCATATTAAAAATCTAGTGATAACTAATTCTAATGTATTTTGGACGAAAGACCCAGTGATAACTATTTCAAGACTCCACAATCGTTGACCACCACCGTTAGCCACCCATGCTCACCATCTTCGGTCATCTTTGTTTGTAACGTCGTATCTGAATAACGACTATAACATATAACATTATATTGAAGATCCATCAATAACATTTGACAACATTTTCTAAACTCCTTAAGTTTTACATATGTTATATACGAACATGTGTAGAATTATAACTATATTCTCCCAGTTGTGAGTAAATTATATATATAATCATACACTTATTGTGGCTTATTTTAACTAGTCTAGGCCCCACGATTGCTTCCCCTTATGAGTTTTTTCACCTAAAAAAAAACATGTGGTCTCCTTCAATCACTTTTTAATTATCTTTGTGTGTGTTGGATTTCGTATAATCTTAGGATAATAGTTTATTACTCTATCACTACGAATTTTCTTGCACACAACAATAATAATTCAACTAAACAATGAGTGAGTTTGTTTTTTTAACATTCTTAATAATTTAATGTTATTTTTTTCTAATTAGATTATGTTATTACGCTGAGATAGATTCTGTTAAATAATTGTTCACTTGTATCTCTCAGTTTCATCAATCAAACTTGATGATGAGTTTGTCAAGGGGAGATTGTCCCACATATATTGAGTTTGGGGCAAATTTTTTTTCTTTTGTGCTTAGCGCTCTGGTGCCAGGAAAGCAGTGTGTGCTCAATAATGGTTCAAAACATGAGAGCTCTACAACATCTGGAGTCAGCGCAACAAACGCTCATTTGAGTATAGCGACACTTTAATCACAGCGGTAACCATATTTGAACATATTTAAACTTTATAGTTTGGATTTTGCCAATGGGAATTGTATGGATTTTGATTTTCTGGTGTAAGGGAGGAGAAAAAGGCTTGACATCAAAGTGTAAAAAAGTTTGTGTGGTGTAATTTATATAATTCCCCTCATTTTCTTTCATAGTTAATTTCTTAGTGTGATGTGACTCCGTGATTTTTTCCATTCTTAGATTTCTCCACATTAAATCTTATATTTTTGCGATTTTATGTTTTGCGCGCTTATGTTTGAAGTTACTTTTCGTTCGTATCTTTTGAATCTATTCCGCATTTCATGTCACTTTCAACAAATTATTATTAGTATGTTTTGAAACATCGTACGAATAATGCAGCTTGATAGCATTTTTTTGCTAGTTTGTGTTCATGGAGGGTATTACTTTTGTTAAGAATTATAATAGGAAATAATTTATTCCTATAAGTTATGAGGAATAAATTATTTTCTTAATATAAGAAGATATTTCTTTTCCTATTTTATATTTATTTCCTTAGATTAAGAATTATTTGTTTTCTTATTTTATGTTATTTCATATATCTCTTAATAATTAATATGAATTAATTATTGGAGATATTATATGATGTATCTTTCCTTTCATATCNATTAAGAAAATAGAATAAAAATTATTAAAATAGATTCAAATGATGTTTTAATATAAATAATAATTTTTAAATTTTGCTCAAACACTTGCTGTTTTATGGCTAGATGATTAAGGTTGTTAAAAGGACTATTTATTCGTGAATAGCTCGTGTTCGACTCGTTAAACAAACGAGCCGAACACGAATATATTTTTTGAGCTCGAAATATAAATGAGCCGAACACGAGCTGAGCATGGCTCGCTCATGTTCGGCTTGTTTACACCCCTATTTTGGTGAAGACGGTTTCTCAATCAAACTTTAAACAGAATCATAAAAATTATTCAAAGTTTATTGATCAAGTCTTTCTTTGATATATTTTCTAGTTTTTATTTATTATTTATTTTCAAAATGATTTAAAGTCCAAAATAACATAAAAATGCATCTTAATGAAAATATTGAAGCATCTATTAACAAATTACGAGTTTAAGTATTGTAGTTGATTCTCATATTTAAAAACATTAGTTATTACAATTTAAACCCTCAAATTTTATAAAAATTGATAAATGTTATGATGTGTCATCATATTGAAAAAATCTTGCATGGAGAGGATGATCAATTATAATTTCATTATAGCATGTATATGGATGAAAATAACATCAATATAGATCAAAGTTTTGATATCATAATACCTATTTAGTCTACTAATTTGAAACTTAACACGAAAGAAAAAAAAAAATTTGTTTATGATCATACACATTAAATAAATTATTGAATAAGGTGTTGATTTCTTGAATTAGATGGTTTTAATATATGCCCAAGCTAGAACCTTAAGCATGATTGGGAAGACCTAACATAAAAATGTATCACTGGCATATTGTTTGTCTCATTTTGGCTTAATTTGTTAACATGCTTATAAGGTTTGAATGAGTCATCTTATAGATAAATAGTTGATAACTTGAACTATAGTAGTATGAAATATCAGAGAAAGGCATCAATGAGTAGCGAGTACTTTTAAGTCTTAGTGGACAATAAGTGAAATTTTCCTTCCAAAAGGATATTCTTTCTAAAATAGGCATCAAAGTTTATCATGCATAGCATTCTAAGGGACATCAATGATGTATAAGAAAATAAATTTGTCTTTATTATTAAACTTTGTAGGCCAAAAGTGTCGCGTGGTCAAATGAGTTAATTTTATGATATTAAAGTGGTTTATATCAATGAACTAACCTTGAAATAATTAATTGAGGTAATTAACAAATGTTATCTAGTAGTTTAATTCAATATATGATCAATCAAAATGAGATAGTGTCTTGTAAGAGAATAGATTATAGTTGTGGCAGTGGATTATTTTATGTACCAATAATGCTCTTTTAGATATTGATCATATACATCTTCACCAATGACTAAAATTAAGCTATTATAAATAAATTTATTGATACTGACTTAAAAATTTATATGAAAAATATGCTTTAAAAATAAGGACGTAATGTATTCAGTGAAAAAATTATTCTTTGCTAGAATATTAGAGTAGACTAGTGCATGATATGACTCTATGTTAATGGAATAACATGAACAATTGGTTAAACATAAGGTGAATATATGAAAAAATAAAAATGTAATAAGTATTAAGAGTAATCAAGAATAGTTTCATCTAACAATCATAAGCCATTTATTCTAAATAAGGATATACATATACACTTCGAACAAGTACATAACAAAGAGACTAAAGAGGAAATAAAAGCATTGTTGAGTTAAAAAATAAAGGAGTTATTACGGGAGTATTAAATTCTACATGGATGACTAGAAAATGTAGTAAAATGAGAACAGATAATATTCTCTTAAGAAAATAATAATGTAAGCAAGATTTAGGTACACAATAATAACTTATTAGAACTTTTGGTGGTCGTCAAATCTTATGAATTCCTTATAATATGAAAATTAAAATAATTTAGATGGTAAGAATTAGGAACCATTTATACATTTTGCATTGAATAGTATGAACCTATTTTAATGTTATATTATAATATCTTATATTCTTGATTCTAATAAATGAACCAAATCATTCTTTCCCTAAATTAAAAATTGATCAAATGATTTCATGCTTTGTATATATATAACTGTGACATATCTAAGGTAGTTAGAATATTTTATGATGACCAAATTGATGAAAATTTTTGAGAAATTCCTTTAATCAAATTTAATATCACAAAAATTATATGATATGCCAACATTATCAAATCAAAATATTTATCATCATAAGAGCAATGCATTGCTTGAAATCATGTGAAAAAGAATTAAGTCCCACTATAATTCGAGGGCTACAAACGGGATCATGTGGAAAGAGAATGATGGGGGAGAGTGCAATAATCCTTTACTAGAATAGAGGTGTCACAACTAATAGCTTCGCTTGGTCACGTGCACTCGCATCAATGTGGAAAGAAAGGGAGTTGTTCAACCTCGTGTCTCACCAATTTGCAAGTCTATTCAACTAGTTTGGGCTCCTTGCATGAGTGTTTTTTGTGTTGTTGAAATCATTGATGCGACATAATTATTTTAAACATAAATTTGTATTGTTTGTGGTATATTTGGACACTATAATAGCTTTTTAAACTATAATTGTACAATCAAATTAGTTCTTCTAAATACTTCAAGAAAAATGCATAATTTTTATTAAAACTTTTTTTCTTGGTCATATGAAGATTTTTAAAGTAAAACATCTATTTGAATGTCCTAATTAACCAAACTTTCAGTAAGGAAAAGGCTTAAAGCTCTTAGCCATGCTTTAAGATGAATACAATATATAGCTTATAATTCATATTTGCACTATTCATAAAGCAGAAGTGATAGTTTTGAGCCCATTCTAATTACCTTTTCGTTAGGATATGTTCATATAACTTTTTTTCTTTCAGTTTTTATTATCTCAATCTGTGCCATTTATTTTCTTGCTCGTGAGGTATATGGTTTTTTGTTTAATGTACTTAATCCTCTAACAACAAATTTGAGACCTATTAATATTTTGAGACATGTTAGAAACGGCAAATTCCATATGCCTAAATCTTCCCCAACGTTAGAGAGAGAGAGACAGAGAGAAGTAAAATGCTAGTCTTCCTAGTTCACACAAACTTTCTTTAAGATTATCGAGGCCTGTAACTCAAATATGAGTATATTGAAAGTGTCATTGGACATAGCAGTTGGTAGGCAAAATTATTAACTGCAGCCATCCGGACTAATGATTGTCGTCTTCTTCCTATTGTATTATAGGTGTAGAAGATGCTATTAATGACAATTTCTATATTTTGTCTATTTGGCATGTGTATTCCCTTTGGTCTATAAATAAGGGCATATACGCTGTGTGATGGATTGGAAAAGCTGCTCTCGAAAAATAAACAAGAACGAAGAAGAAAATGATACCTATCTTCATTAGCGAGGAAATTAATCCTGTTGATGATGATCAGAAATCTGAACCAACCTCTTCACCTCAGTCAGACTTCACTGTCGTTAGCAGGAAATGAGGTAATTTGAGTAAAGCGCATGGCCCGAATCAACAATTTGATAATCTCAGAATGAAATATTCCTAATATAAATCTGGTGTCCTCATTACGTGTCAAATCTGTAATAAGTTTGGCCACTCCAATGCTACTTGTTGGCATTGATCTGATCCGGACTACACATCTACACAAGCAATGCAGGCCACGACACCTACATGGGTGCTGAATTTCAGAGCCACAACCCACTTAACTTCGGATTTTGGTCATTTGCGCCACCTTACTCCTACTAATGTTAATGATAGCGCCATCTTTGGGAATGGTCATGTTGTTCCTGCTACCCACTCTGGGGAGGGATTTTACCTATTCCTGATAATAAACTTCTCCTTCCTAATATAAGACAGGTTCCTTCTCTGTCAGACCATTTTCTTTCAGTGTATGAACTTGCCAGTGAAAATAACATTGTTGTTCTATTTGATTCGGTGGATTTTCTTTGATTGATCTTAAGATTCATCAAATTTTGTTTCGGGGCAACAGTTCTAATGGTCGCTACCTGTTACAACGGTCATCATATTCAACAGATGCTTTGACTACTTCTATTCAACACTCGGATGCTTGACATAAGCGCTAGCGGCATCCTCATCTAGATATTAGTTAGAATTGCAACACAAATCATAAACATCGTTTAATTCTATACCTCTACATATGTACTTGCCTTTAGCTCTTGTTCACTCGGATGTCTGGGGCCCAGCTACTATCCTGTCTATCATTTCTGTTAAGAATTATAATAGGAAATAATTTATTCCTATAAGTCATGAGTAATACATTATTTCCTTAATATAAGGAGATATTTCTTTTTCTTTTTTATATTTATTTCCTTAGATTAAGAATTATTTGATTTCTTATTTTATGTTATTTCATATATCTCTTAATAATTAATATAAATTAATTATTGGAGATATTATATGATATATCTTTCATTTCATATCATTTCTTTTTTATTATTTTTCCTATTATTGAGTTATTGTAAGGGTTATTTATACCCTCATTCACATCAATGAAATAATCAAGTTTTCTACATTATTATGAGTTTTACATGGTATCAGAGCGAGGTTTCGTACCCTAGCCACCGGTCTTCTTTTGAGAATTGTCGGACTCCCTTCCTGCCATCCTTTGTGCAAGAAGGGAGGGACACTCATCTTGATATTTGAAACGACAATTTTTTCTTCTTCTCCAAATCCCTAATTCTCCGCCTCCTCGTTAGGTTACAGAAGTCATGGAAAGAATCAAAAAGATGTGCTCCCGTGAGTTTGAACCATCTCCGAGTCCGCGCATCGGCGTCAACCTCAGCGGCATGGTCATCAAGCCTCCAGCCAGCAATAGTGGAGGGAGCGATCTTGACATCGGATATGACACCGATGATTGCCATTGTGGTTCCCCGCCGCATCAGCACCGACTTAATTCTCCACAAGATGNCTAATAATTAATATGAATTAATTATTAGAGATATTATATGATATATCTTTCATTTCATATCATTTTTTTTTTATTTTTCCTATTATAGAGTTCTTGTAAGGATTATTTATACTCTCGTTCATATCAATGAAATAATTAAGTATTATGCATTATTCTGAAATTTCAACATGGTATCAAAACAGAGTTTCGTACCCTAGCCACCGGTCCTCTTCTAAAAAATTGGTGGACTCCCTTCTTGTCATCCTCTATCCAGGAAGGGAGANTCTTGTAAGGGTTATTTATACCCTCATTCATATCAATGAAATAATTAAGTATTCCGCATTATTCTGAAATTTTAACATGGTATCAGAGCGAGGTTTCGTACCCTAGCCACCGATCCTCTTTTGAGAATTGTCGGACTCCCTTCTTGCCATCCTCTGTGCAGGAAGGAAGGGACACTCATCTTGATATTTGAAACGACAATTTTTTCTTCTTCTCCAAATCCCTAATTCCCCGCCTCCTCGTTAGGTTACAGAAGTCATAGAAAGAATCACAAAGATGTGCTCCCGTGAGTTCGAACCATCTTCGAGTCCGCGCATCGGCGTCAACCTCAACANAAGTCATGGAAAGAATTACAAAGATGTGCTCCCGTGAGTTTGAACCATCTTCGAGTGCGCATTGGCTTCAACTTCAGCAGCATGGTCGTCAAGCCTCCAGCCAGCAATAGTGGAGGGAGCGATCTTGACATCGAATATGACACCGATGATCGCCATTGTGGTTCCCCGCCGCATCGGCACCGACTTAATTCTCCACAAGATGTCCATCCCTGTTATTCTCTGTTGTCCAGACGACACAGTGGAGGCTACTCGTCACCGCCATCACCTAGAAATGCATGGGCTGATGTTTTGGAGGATTCTCCTTCTCCGAGGACTTTCAGAAAGTCGGGGGATCCTACTTCACTTCTGTACACGGCTCCCAAGAAACCAAGACAACAAAGATGTTTTCGAGTTTCGCTAGACATCACCACAAACCATTAAAAAAAAAACTGTGTTGTATCTTCCTATGCCTGCACCAACGATGGGGCTCCAGCCAGGGCGACACCAACGATGCCACCACCCGCCTCATCATTATCCCGTCGGAGATATCGCTGTCGTGGATCGAACAATGCCGGCAAAATCCATCGCCGGCCCTTCCTCCTGCAGTACTTTTTTCTTCCATGTCAAAGCATCAGGGCTCCTGCAATATCTTTCTTCCCTGCCAAAGTGTCAGGGGAAGTTGTGTTTCCGGCCGGTTATTTCTCCTGCAGCTTTTTTTTTTCTCCTTACCCAAGCGTCAGGGGGAGCTGCGTTTCCAGCCAACCGTTTCTCCTGCAGTTGTCTCTTTCCATGCAAAACTCGAAATTCAGCAAAGCCTAAATTTTTCTTCTACATCGAAACATATGACAGACAAGCTGAAAAATTCAGTCAAGCCTGAATCTAGCAAATTCAATAATCCAAACGACCAATTTTTCTTCACTACTCAACAAGTTATGAATTATTAACATACATTCCAAACTTGAGGGGGAGTGTTAATAATTATAATAGGAAATAATTTATTCCTATAAGTTATGAGGAATACATTATTTCCTTAATATAAGGAGATATTTCTTTTCCTATTTTATATTTTTTTCCTTAGATTAAAAATTATTTGGTTTCTTATTTTATGTTATTTCATATATCTCTTAATAATTAACATAAATTAATTATTGGAGATATTATATGATATATCTTTCCTTTTTATTATTTTTCCTATTATTGAGTTCTTGTAAGGGTTATTTATACCCTCATTCATATCAATGAAATAACTAAGTATTCCGCATTATTCTTAAATTTTAACAATTTCACTTCTTTGTGTTGGATATTTCCAATGACTCATTTGTCTGAACTGCTAATAAGTGTATATCATTCAAAAAATTGATAAAAAACTCAAATATTTCGATCTGATGGAGAGGGTGAATACAATTGTTCCATTTTTAAATCATTTCTATCTGATAATTGCAATCTTCATCAATTTTCTTGTACTTATACCCTTGAATAAAACGGGGTGGTGAAACGTAAACCTCATCTTATCAAAACTACTCACACTCTTTTACATGATGCTTTTCTACCTTCTTTTTTTGGGAAGAGGCTTTCTTAACTTTTTTTTATATCTATTTAATTGTATGTCATCCAAGGATACTTGATCCATGTCTCATATGAGTTGTTATGCAAACATCCACCTAACTATTCAAATCTTAGAGCCTTTTGGTGTGCAATTATGCTTAAAACCAAAATATTAAATAAACTAACATCTACATCAACTCCATGCATTTTTTTGGGTAACTCCACATCGCATAAACGCTTTGGATGCTTTCATTCTCAATCCAAAAAGATTATTATTTCTCTTCATGTGGTGTTCAATGAAAATGTGTTTTGTTAGTATTCAAGTACTCCTTTGCTCAAGAAACATTACCCGATATTTCCTTTACCCTTACTTATCCCATCCTCATTTCAATCCTTCCATGTACCAATGTTGCTTTTTCCAACTGACTCTCAATTGCCACTAAACCTACCTCAGCTTCTATCCTTAACTCAACTCGTGCTTTCCCATTGGATCAGTTAGCTGATTGTTCCACACTTTTCCCAGAAACTTCACCTCAGTCATCTCAATAACTTTTATTGGATGCTTAATCTAATGCTCACCCCTTGATCAACCACACAAATTTAGGCAAACTTAAACCAATTCAAGAACTAAAGTTGTCACATCATCATCACTCTCCAATTGATCCTACCTCTTGCACTCAAGTTTTCAAACACTCGCATTAGCGGAAAGCAATAAATGAAAAATTATTTGCTCTTAAAAATCAAGAGACTTGGGTTATCGTTCCACCACCACCCATCAACCAATTCTTGGATAATGTTGAACGTACGGTACTAAGGTCAATTTTGATGGGAATGTCCATCTGTATAAAGCTCATTTGGTAACTCAGGGTTACACATAAGAATATGATATTAACTACCATCAGACATTCAGTATAGTTGCCCAAATGACTACTCTTCATGTCTTTCTCACTATTGCATTCCATAGAAGCTGACATATCTTTCAGTTGGATGTTTCAAATGCCTTCTTTCATGGCACTTTATAGAAAATTGTGTATATGCAACAACCTATGTGTTTCACTGACCCTAAGGTTCCTAACAATGTCTATTTACTTATAAAAAACTTTATATGGTCTTAAGCAGTCTACTCATCAATGGTTTGCTACCATCTCTTCCCTTCTTATTGACCAAGACTTTACTGTTAGTATGGTTGAACCATCTCCCATCTCTCTTCATATTTTACCAATCATATCAACACATTTTTGTTCTGCTTTATGTGGACGATATTGTGATTACGCGTGTGGACATCGTTGTTATTAATAATATAACCGCTCAAAAAAGTGTTAAGTTTCTTCTCAAACAACTTGATAATATTTCTAAATTTTTAAGAATTGAGGTAATTCAGAAACCTAAATCAATGTTTCACACTCAAAAACATTACACAACTTCAATTTTACAAACAACTGATATGTTGGGCTGCAAACCTGTATCCATTCCTTTACCTAGTAAACCTCAAACTAGTCCAAATGTTTCTCAATCTTTTCTTAGCCTTACTGAATTTCTCCAGCTTACTAGAGCTCTACAATATTTAACTTTCACTCGACCCGATATTGCATATGCGGTAAATCATCAGTGTCGGCACATGCATAATCCCACTACACATCACTTTGAACTCTTTAAAAGGTTGCTTAACTATCTTCAAGGAAGAATTGATTATTGACTTTAGCTTACGCATGGTGATATTTTTTTTTTGATATATATACTAGGATGTTGATTGGGATAAGGATACGAAAAACCGCCAATCTACGACTGGCTTGTGTGCTATTATGGGAGATACTCCTATTATTTGGACAACCAAGAATTAACATGCTTTTGGTCATACTTCTATGCAGGTTGAGTTTCGAGTGCCAGCTTTTGCCACATTTTAGTGCTTGTGGTTATGAAAGCTCCTTATGAAATTTGGTGTGTAGAAACATTAGCCCACAAAGCTTTACTGTGACAATATCTATGTCATGGTGATGGCAAGCATGTTCCATGCTTATACCAAGCACATTGAAATTGATATTATTTTCTACGAGATCAAATTAACTCTGGTTAAATCCAAATTCATCTTTTGCATACTCAACCTCAACTAACTGGTCACTTTACTAAAGCTTTGTTGGCCTCCTCATCCATTGTTGTCCATATATGTGCTGCACGTATCTAATAATTTTTCAATTGGTAGAGATATTCAGAGAGTTCTGAAAGTTATAATCAATATCCTAAATTTTAATCTCTTTTATTTTAATCAACTTCATGTTAGAAAATTTGGGATGACCAAAAAGAAAATACTAAAAAAATATGTTGTTTCTTTTTAGACGGCTTTATAATTGACACGAACAAATAAATGCAATAAAATTTCTCCTGGATCTTTCTTCCTTGGCGCTTTTCATTCCATATTTTTATGTCAAAGAGGGCCTCAAAATTTATATTTTTTAAATGATGGCTTTTGTCTTACATACAGATACCATTCTTTGTATTTTGCTTCTTGTTCCTCTATGCCTAAGGTATTTGCCAAAATGTTGGTGGGCTTAAATTATTACAACAATTCCAATTACATTTTATTATTGTGTTTAAACTGTGCAAAACATAACATGAAATGTTGTGATATATGTACTTCCTGGCATAGAAATGAGACGAAAAAGAACACGAGCAAACACAGATCATTTACGTGGTTCGATCCAAATAGATCTACGTCCACGACAGGGAATCAATCAAATATTTCACTAAGGCAAAAGAAATGGAGAATACATAGCTTATACATAGGGATGAGTTCTCATCTTCCTTCTATTGCCTCCCTCTCAAGCGACACCTTGATACAAGGCCTCAAGATGCTCTCCTCCTCTCTAGCTCTTCCTCTCAAGCGACACCTTGATACAAGGCCTCAAGATGCTCTCCTCCTCTCTAACTCTATAGTTATTCTCCTCCTTTGTGGTAGCTTAAGATCTCTTCTCCCTTGCTCATCCTTCGTGATAGCTTAAGATCTCTTTCCTTTTGCTCTCCTAAGCCTCACACCCTCTCTATTTATAGAAGCAATAGAGTGGTAGGTGGGAGGTAGGTGGGAGGTAGGTGACCGGTAGGTGAGAGGTAGGAGGGCGGTAGGTGAGATGATGGTAAGGTGGCGGTGCCACATTACAAAATTGTCATTTTACCTTAGTTCATTAATTGGGGGTCAAAATAACATGAAGCATTGATACAAATTATGACTTCACAAAGTTAAAATAAAGTCGCTTTTATAGGTTAATCTGTATGATTGTATGTCAGATTGAATTTAAGTTCCGATTCAGAGATGTATTGAACCTCGAGCGAGAGATCTCTTCGTTTCCTTCAATTCCTTAAAAAATCTCACTTATTTTCAGACTTTTTTTTATTAAAATTTTTGTTTGAAGAAGCTATTAATTCAATGTTGAGAGTATGAGATGCTAGGACAACTTGGGCTGTAAACGAGCTGAATTTCAACAAGCTCAACTTTGGCTCGTTCTCAACTCGATTGAAATTATCTCGTGTTTGAAATTGTCNGTGAGCAAAAATTAGTTTTTGCGAGTCAAAACTCCTTAAAATATCAAGACTAATTAAAAATAAATAAATAAATGTTTCCTATTCAAATAATTCAATGTTGAGAGTATGAGATGCTAGGAGAATTTGGGCTGTAAACGAGTTGAACTAGCAAGCTCAACTTTTGTTCGTTCTCAACTCGATTGAAATCGTCTCGTATTCGAACTATTTGTGAACAGTGTACTTGTGTTTGGCTTCTTGATTCATATTTTCTTGTTCATGTTCGATTCGAATTCGGCTCAAAATTAACTAGTTTAAATTAATTAGACAAATAGATATAGGGTGTTGGATCTAAATAAACATCATTTATATGCAATANATATACAACCTAAACAAGTTTGATAGCTCTCAACTACAGGCAAAAAGGACTTTTGAAGCAAGTGAAAAATCATAAGTCAATGAGAGTTCTACAAGAAAATTTTTATTTCTGNGATAGCTCTCAACTACAGGCAAAAAGGACTTTTGAAGCAAGTGAAAAATCAGCACAAAACATAAGTCAATGAGAGTTCTACAAGAAAATTTTTATTTCTAATGTTCTTTTCCTAGATTTTTTGCATTCTTCTGATGCTTCAGTAATTACTTGAAATAGGAGAATTGATGATAAGCTAAAAGAAATAAAAAATAATTTTATAACAGAAACTAAACAAACAGAATATACGTACTCATGCTATGCTAAGGTACACCAATTTGCCTATATCCCATACCAAGATAATTTTTTCCGTTTGCAAATAATATTTTAAAACAATATGCACTGCNTAAAAAATAATTTTATAACAGAAACTAAACAAACAGAATATACGTACTCATGCTATGCTAAGGTACACCAATCTGCCTATATCCCATACCAAGATAATTTTTTTCGTTCGCAAATAATATTTTAAAACAATATGCACTGTTCAAGTGTTAAATTCTAAGCGCATTGAAGAACATCACATTACCAGATAGAACGTTCATTAGCAACAATAACTGGTGGTATTGAAACTTCAAGAAAAAACCCATCAATTTCATGATTCTCTATTTTTATAGATTCAGCAATTTTCTCCACAAAGACATCAATTGAATAGTTATTCTCGGATCTCCTTTCGCCCAGATATAGTTCATTAGGAAATTGTAGTATACCCAAACATATTGAGCAATATTTTTGGTCAACATCTGATTCCTCTGAAGTATGGAATCCAAAAGAGATATGCTCGTTTTCTGAGATGGCACCATGGCAGTCATTTTTCACACTTAGAAAATAACGCAGCATTGGTCCTGTAAGAAGTGGGGAGGAGTAAGGAGCTCCACGAACCCCAAACAATCTAAAGATGCACCGCACACATACCTAAAGCAAAAAAAATAATGTAAGAATGAAATGTTGCAATTCAATAGTGGATTACATGAAAAAAACATTAATAAAATAATTAGAGAATAACTGGTATGTTTGCAAAAGTATAATTATAGTGAAAAAAGTATTAATNTGAAAAAAACATTAATAAAATAATTAGAGAATAACTGGTATGTTTGCAAAAGTAGAATTAAAGTGAAAAAAGTATTAACAAAATAATTAGAAAATAACTGGTATGTTTGCAAAAGTAGAATTAATGTGGAGTATATTGAAAAAATTAAAGATTGCTCGATTGCAATAATATATGAGAAAAT
>JXCR01040158.1:63853-73925 GCA_002079205.1 Phalaenopsis hybrid cultivar | reverse complement strand
AAGCCTCCAGCCAGCAATAGTGGAGGGAGCGATCTTGACATCGAATATGACACCGATGATCGCCATTGTGGTTCCCCGCCGCATCGGCACCGACTTAATTCTCCACAAGATGTCCATCCCTGTTATTCTCTGTTGTCCAGACGACACAGTGGAGGCTACTCGTCACCGCCATCACCTAGAAATGCATGGGCTGATGTTTTGGAGGATTCTCCTTCTCCGAGGACTTTCAGAAAGTCGGGGGATCCTACTTCACTTCTGTACAGGGCTCCCAAGAAACCATGACAACAAAGATGTTTTCGAGTTTCGCCAGACATCACCACAAACCATTTAAAAAAAAAAAAACTTTGTGTTATGTCTTCCTATGCCTGCACCAGCGATGGGGCTCCAGCCAGAGCGACACCAACGATGCCGCCACCCGCCTCATCATCATCCCGTCGGAGACATCACTATCGTGGATCGAACAATGCCGGCAAAATCCATCGTAGGCCCTTCTTCCTGCAGTATTTTTTTCTTCTCTGTCAAAGCATGAGGGCTCCTGCAATATCTTTCTTCCCAGCCAAAGCATCAGGGGAAGTTGTGTTTCCGACCGGTCATTTCTCCTGCAGCTTTTTTTTTTCTCCTTACCCAAGCGTCAGGGGGAGCTGCGTTTCCAGCCAACCGTTTCTCCTGCGGTTGTCTCTTTCCCTGCAAAACTCGAAATTCAACAAAGCCTGAATCTAACAAATTCAGTCAAACCTGAATTTTTCTTCTACATCGAAACATATGACAGACAAACTGAAAAATTCAGCCAAGCCCGAATCTAGCAAATTCAATAATCCAAACGATCAATTTTTCTTCACTACTCAGCAAGTTAGGAATTATTAACATACATTCCAAACTTGAGGGGGAGTGTTAAGAATTATAATAGGAAATAATTTATTCCTATAAGTTATGAGGAATAAATTATTCCTTAATATAAGGAGATATTTCTTTTCCTATTTTATATTTATTTCCTTAGATTAAGAATTATTTGGTTTCTTATTTTATGTTATTGCATATATCTCTTAATAATTAATATGAATTAATTATTGAAGATATTATATGATATATCTTTCCTTTCATATTATTTCCTTTTTATTATTTTTCCTATTATTGAGTTCTTGTAAGGGTTATTTATACCCTCATTCATATCAATGAAATAATTTCATATCAATGAAATAATTAAATATTCCACATTATTATCAAATTTTAACAAAATATAGGAATTTTGTAGATTTGCATGCATGCCACTAACTTTTTATATATTAACATATCTAACATATTAACTTCCAACTTTTACGTGCATGTATCTTACCTTTGCATTTCTTTCAACGGTAGTATAAATGTATTACATACATACAACCTAAATCTCATGTATTTACATATCAAACATCTAAACTTTATTTTTTTACATTTATACCACTCAAATCTTTCATATCACATTATACATACCATTGTTTTTAAAAAGTGAAGTGCATCTTTCAATGCACCGAGAATGCGGCATGCATGTAAAAACCGAAGTGTTAGATATATAAATACATAAGAATTGAGTGATATGTGTGTAAATCTTTCCCTTTTTTTTTTCTTTAGAAATTAAGTTTATTGGATGGATGTAATGAGAGCACAAATCACTTATTAATCTACTCATGCATGATACATTGGACTGCCGGTTGTGAGGCGCTAAATTTGATCTGAATTTTATGCGTCTCGCTTATTCTCATAAGAAAATTATGATCACGAGAATCTAGACTTTAGAAGGAATCTGTGAGCATACACATTGAAGATTTCATCTATTAAATCAAACTTATAATCCCGACTTATTAATTGGCATTCTGTGATGTTAGCTGTAAGTCCCCTGAGGTCAGGGGTTCGAACCCCCCTCTGGCAACGGTCGTCTTATAAAAGGTGGTACTCGAATTGTTAGACATATTAGGAATCACTTGGGACTCTTATAATAGCCTCTAGCCATTCCTTAATAAAAGAAATTAAAGATATATATATGTTTACATAGTTGATGTGTGTGTTGGCCATTAACTCGTGATTTTATAAATGATTGGGCTCCACTTGCAACAAACTTGGCCCACATGCAACAAACATGGCCCACTTGCATTAGTTCTTGTACTTTTGTCAATTCACAGGGACCATTCAATAATTCAATGAGTTCCTTCAGTTGGATTCATTTCAAACTTTTAAAATATTTAAAATATAATATAAAATTTTATGATATTTTATGCCATAGAATATGAATATTTAATTTATGCTCCATTCAAATAATAAAAAAATAACTTATGCCTCTGCTACAAAAATATGAACTCCACTAACATGCATATAATGAATCAATAATATTTCTATTGTTGATATACATAATTTATTAAAATGATTAATCAAGTAGATGCAAAGAACTTCAGCTAAAATTTATGAGAATCTAAAAGTTTTATTGATTATTTTCTGGGGCATTTACTACCGGCGTAAACGAAATGAACACGAACGAACATAGCTCATTGGCGAACCAAACAGAGCATTTACATACATACGGACCGAACATGGCTCATTGACGAACCGAACACAAACTGTTCGCGAACAACGAGCTTTTTTGACAGCCCTAGCATTTACATACATACTACATAATTCTTATGTATTTATATATCTAACACCTAAAAAATTATATTTATAGGCATATTACTAAATATCACCATCATTAAACTAGCAGCCTCATCGCTCCTTGAGTATTAAAATGAGTAAGAAGCACTCTCCACAAGCTAACTCTACTAAGAAGACATAATAACCAAAAATTTAAATTTCATCTAAAAACATAAGAGAAATACAAACNGAAATCTGTGAGCATACAAATTGAAGGTTTCATCTATTAAATCAAACTTATAATAACATTTAGATTACAAATAATGTTTATTACTTTATTGTCTCCCTTTTAATTATTTCCTTTNGAAATCTGTGAGCATACAAATTGAAGGTTTCATCTATTAAATCAAACTTATAATAACATTTAGATTACAAATCGTGTTTATTACTTTATTGTCTCCCTTTTAATTATTTCCAGAAAGGTATAAAAACTCATCTTCTATTTTGCGCAAAACATTATCCATTTATAATCTTTTATTTAAAATAATGAATTCTTCTTCTCTATCTGTTATTTATTATTATTATTATTTCATTATCTGTCACATCATTTAAGTTTTACATATTTGAGTGTCGTGTATCCCGACTTGTTAGTTGGCATCTGTGATGTTAGTTGTAAGTCCCCTGAGGTCAGGGGTTCGAATCCCCTTATAGCGACGGTCGTCTTATAAAAGGTGGTACTTGAATTGTTAGGCACATTAGGAATCACTGGGGACTCTTATAATAGTCTCTAGCCATTCCTTAATAAAAAAAATTAAAAAATATATATATTTTTACAAAGTTGATGTGTGTGTCGGCCATTAACTCGTGATTTTATAAATGATTGGGCTCCACTTGCAACAAAACTTGGCCCATTTGCAACAAACATGGCCCACTTGCATTACTTCTTGTACTTTTGTCAATTCACAGGGACCATTCAATAATTCAATGACTTCCTTTAGTTGGATTCAGTTCAAACTTCTAAAATATTTAAAATATAATTTAAAATTTTATGATATTTTATGCTATAGATTATGAATATTTAATTTATGCTCTATTCAAATAATTAAAAAATAACTTATGCCTCTGCTACAAAAATATGAACTCCACTAATATGCATATAATGAGTCAATAATATTTTTATTGTTGATATACAGAATTTATTAAAATGATTAATTCAAGCAGATGTAAAGAACTTAAGCTAAAATTTATGAGAAGCTAAAAGTTTTATTGATTATTTTTTGGGGCATTTACTAGGGGCGTAAATGAACTGAACACGAACGAATAGAGCTCATTGACGAACCGAACAGAGCATTTACATACATACGAATCAAACATAGCTCATTGACGAACCGAACATGAACTGTTCGCGAACAACGAGCTTTTTTGACAACCCTAGCATTTACATACATAGTACATAATTCTTATGTATTTATATATTAACACCTAAAAAATTAAATTTATAGGCATATTACTAAATATCACCATCATTAAACTAGCAGCCTCATCCCTCCTTGAGTATTAAAAAGAGTAAGAAGCACTCTCCACAAGCTAACTCTACTAAGAAGACATAATAATCAAAAATTTAAATTTCATCTAAAAACATAAGAGAAATATAAAGAAAAATAGAAGACATAAAAAGCAAAATTCATCTCAAATAATTTCAATTCTACAAGCTGGAATTCATTAAAAAAAAATNCTCCTTGAGTATTAAAAAGAGTAAGAAGCACTCTCCACAAGCTAACTCTACTAAGAAGACATAATAATCAAACATTTAAATTTCATCTAAAAACATAAGAGAAATATAAAAAAAAAAAATAGAAGACATAATAATCAAAATTCACCTCAAATAATTTCAATTCTACAAGCTGGAATTCATTAAAATAATAAAAAAAAAACAAAAATATAAACAGATAAATGCTCAAATATTGATTACTGAATATGTTTTTAATTTCAGTTTTAAATGTCCAGAATATCTTGATACAAACTTTTTTTTTTCCATACCAGGTTGATAATTCAGTCCTCTTGCTCGACCAACTGCCGGAAATTGATGNTATTGATTACTGAATATGTTTTTAATTTCAGTTTTAAATGTCCAGAATATCTTGATACAAACTTTTTTTTTTTCCATACCAGGTTGATAATTCAGTCGTCTTGCTCGACCAACTGCCGGAAATTGATCGGAGCGGCGAACTCCGGCGAACCGCCATAGATGGCCAGACCTGCAAGCTTAGATGCTGCATGTGTTGGATGTAACCTATCCCAGAACAAGTATCTGTTTCGTTCAAAGCAGAAGGAAGCATTCGGCGTGCAGCCGAACTCTCCGTTAAATTTTCCTCCACCACAGCATGCANCGGAGCGGCGAACTCCGGCGAACCGCCATAGATGGCCAGACCTGCAAGCTTAGATGCTGCATGTGTTGGATGCAACCTATCCCAGAACAAGTATCTGTTTCGTTCAAAGCAGAAGGAAGCGTTCGGCGTGCAGCCGAACTCTCCGTTAAATTTTCCTCCACCACAGCATGCGCTTTTAGTCTCTTTAATACCTATGTATGATACAAATTAAGAATATTTTCTATGCAAAAAACAATAATTTCCCATGAACTGAATCTCTTGATAATATAAAAGTTTGTAACTTGCCAAACAAACAAATACTTATAATCATAAGTGTTAAGAAATGTTTGTTTTATAGTTGAAAAATATGTTGATGTTAAAGTATATCATATGATAGGACCTTACCAATAAGTTTAAATTTTGAGTTGAAAATGAATATAAAGGTTAGTTTGATATGACTTGTGCTTTTTTTTTATATGCTGAAATTTTTTTTTTAAAAGAAGCACTTTCCATTCAGCTTTTTCAAAAGCAACTTTCTTAAAGAAAATTATTGGAATGACAAAGCAATTTTATCATCTAAACAACCTGCACTGTTTGTTGATTGTTTTTTCTTATTGATATATTTTTAGTGCGTTTTTTATATGTTTTAATTTCTAGAGACAAAATAATCTATTTTTGAAAACACTCAAAATAATTTTAGATGTTTTGAGCGTTTTGAAAAGCAATCATATCTTAATCGTATATGCCAAACATATTATGTTTCAAATTAAAACATGATAAAACAAAATAAAATAATAAAAATAGAAAACATGAAAGTAATCTCAAACGGGTTGATCAAGTTTTGAATTTACCGAGTGCGGACGGATTGCGGATGATATTTGAAACGACCGCATTGGAACTTCCGACGGAATACTTCATCCCTTTCAATGTCAAGCTAAGGTCATGCATAAGAGCCGCCACGGCTTTGTTGAATCGCAAAGATAGTTCATTGAGCACATCTAGACAGCCACTAGTAGGGTTTAGACTCCTTGGATATGGACAGCATCCAATAGGTGGAATATCAACAATCCCAAACCTCCTTGCTCCCAAATTGTACAATTTCTGTAGCATTCAATCAAAGAGATCAGTTCCTTAAAGTTTAGTTTTTATATTTATACCACCCAAATCATTCATATCACATCAAAAATATCACCATTTTAGCTTTTTAAAAGTAAAATACATCGTTTCATGTATAGGAAACGTCGCAAGCACGTAAAAATTGAAGTCTAGGTGTTAGATATGTACATGCATAGGAATTGAGTGGTATATATGTATGTAAATCTTTTGAGATATAAAGTGTTTTGATCTGCTGATTGGTTACAAAAGATGCAAGACAAAAAGGGAAACTTCACCTCAAGGTGGTACTTGTAGGTTGTTACAAGGGTGGTGATAAATTTCCCTTTATCCGAGACATTTGGAGCATTATTCTGTGAGAAGTAGTCAAATATATCATTCCCACCTGTGCTAATAATGAAAATTGATTTGGACAGAAGCTGATCTGCCTGCATTTCAGACAAATGGGCTGTCATATTTGATCTAATAGTTGCAAAATTTTGTATTTGCTTGGTAGTTGACATGGTGTTGCCCTGGCCAATCGAAGGATGAAACCCATTGAGTTTGTGTCAAAAATATATAAAAGAACAGCGAGGAAATTGAGAAATCAACAAGGCGGCGATCCTAACCGTGGAGNGGCTGTCATATTTGATCTAATAGTTGCAAAATTTTGTATTTGCTTGGTAGTTGACATGGTGTTGCCCTGGCCGATCGAAGGATGAAAACCATTGAGTTTGTGTCGAAAATATATAAAAGAACAGCGAGGAAATTGAGAGATCAACAAGGCAGCGATGCTAACCGTGGAATCGAGAATGCCTGATCCGCCAGAAGCAAAGTTGGCACCTTTGATTCCTCTTGCAATTTGGTGATGGATCTTTGTTGNCGTGGAATCGAGAATGCCTGATCCGCCAGAAGCAAAGTTGGCACCTTTGATTCCTCTTGCAATTTGGTGATGAATCTTTGTTGCAATAGAAAGAAAAGGTGGAGGGCTCCTTCTAAAGCCCATATGCATTGCTGAAAAATATGATTTTGAAATTGAAATGATTGAATTATCAACGGATTTTATGCAAAGAGCTAAAGAAGAGTTACATATAAGAAATTCTGCACAATGAAATTTAAATTGGCTGTATTAATTTTCATTTGTAAGGAAAGGTTCAATCTAAAGACGGCCATGAAGAAAGCATGGAGTTTCTAAATTAGATTTTTATTTTTCCATTATCATTCAATGATAGATCATCAGGGTATTACTTGCTTCTTGAGCTAAACACAAATTTCTCGTGTTTAGCTTATGGATCACCATGGTAAAATAATGAAAAATTTATGTACATAGCACACAATTCTTATGTATTTACATATCTCACATCTGAACTTCATACAACACTTTGATGCTTTGAACCAATGCATGAAAATGTGTATTTGACTTTTAAAATGTGATAATAGTTATATTTTTTATGTGATGTTAAGGAATTGAGTGCTATGCGTGTAAAAATGAAAGTTTAGGTGTGAGATAGATAAAAACATAATAATCGCGTACTATATATATTGATAAAGCAAACCATGGTTTTCATTTCATAAAATAGTTTTATTATTTGGTTGAGTGTCAATGTTAAAAAGAATAAATATCATAAGCTGAATAATGTTAAAAGATTTTTGATGTTATTTTATTATTGTTTTAAAGATCAAGTAAATGAGGTCCTAATCTAAATATAAGTTTCTTCGATTACTAACAATTCCATGNATCTTTGTTGCAATAGAAAGAAAAGGTGGAGGGCTCCTTCTAAAGCCCATATGCATAGCTGAAAAATATGATTTTGAAATTGAAATGATTGAATTATCAACGGATTTTATGCAAAGAGCAAAAGAAGAGTTACATATAAGAAATTCTGCACAATGAAATTTAAATTGGTTGTATTAATTTTCATTTGTAAGGAAAGGTTCAATCTAAAGACGGCCATGAAGAAAGCATGGAGTTTCTAAATTAGATTTTTATTTTTCCATTATCATTCAATGATAGATCATCAGGGTATTACTTGCTTCTTGAGCTAAACACAAATTTCTCGTGTTTAGCTTATGGATCACCATGGTAAAATAATGAAAAATTTATGTACATAGCACACAATTCTTATGTATTGACATATCTCACATCTAAACTTCATATAACACTTTGATGCTTTCAACCAATGCATGAAAATGTGTATTTGACTTTTAAAATGTGATAATAGTTATATTTTTTATGTGATGTTAAAGAATTGAGTGCTATGCGTGTAAAAATGAAAGTTTAGATGTGAGATAGATAAAAACATAATAATCGCGTACTATGTATATTGATAAAGCAAATAGTTTTATTATTTGGTTGAGTGTCAATGTTAAAAAGAATAAAAATCATAAGCTGAATAATGTTAAAAGATTTTTGATGTTATTTTATTATTGTTTTAAAGATCGAGTAAATNATCTTTGTTGCAATAGAAAGAAAAGGTGGAGGGCTCCTTCTAAAGCCCATATGCATAGCTGAAAAATATGATATTAAAATTGAAATGATCGAACTATCAACGAATTTTATGCAAAAAACAAAAGAAGAGTTACATAAAAGAAATTTTGAACAATAAAATTTAAATTGGTTGTATTAATTTTCATTTGTAAAGAAAAGTTCAATCTAAAGAAAGCCATGATGAAAGCATGGAGTTTCTAATTTTGATTTTTTTTTGCCTTTATCATTCAATGATAGATCGAGGTATTACTTGCTTCTCGAGCTACACACAAGTTTCTTGTGTTTAGCTTATGGATCACCATGGTAAAATAATGAAAAATTTACATGCATAGCACACAATTCTTATGTATTTACATGTCTGGCATCTAAATTTCTATATTTACACATATAACGCTTAGATGCTTTTAACCAATGCATGAAAATGTGTATTTGAGTTCTAAAAGGTGCTGATAATTATATTTTTTATGTGGTGTTAAGGAATTGAGTGCTATGTGTGTAAATATGAAAATTTATGAGAGATTATAATTGCATACTATGCAGCCTGATAACGGACTTAATAAGAGGGGGTACATGTCAAGTATCCGCCTCATATCATATATATTCTTGATGTACAATACAATTTCGGTAGTAATTTTTCATTCCAATTGGAAAATGCAGTCAAATTTTCGGGGTATGTAAATGCCCCCCAAAAAAATTGAAGAGAAACAACAGGGAACATAACCATTGGAGACAACTCATTTCTTGGTCCATGTTCAGCATCCTTTCAAGCAATTTTCCCTCTAAATATTTCATCTCAAATCTCTAATAGATATTAAAAGTAAAATGGTGATAATTATGGGGCACCTAGGAAGCAGGTTATCTCACTCTCCCACAGTCAAATATTCACTTTCAAGAAACGTGTACAATTAAGCTCTTCTTTAATAGAAAATAAGCCAATCTATGTGTTATAATAAAGGTTAAGATGATTTTCTTCAAAATATAAATCCTTAATATCAACCATGAAAAATGATTTAAGGAATTTGAAGTTTGAATATATATACACATACACATGCATAGAAAGAGAAAGAAAATGAGTGAGGGAGAGGAAGAGAGAGAGAGAGAGAGAGAGAGAGAGAGAGAGGAATCATGCACATCTCACTTTAAATAATTTTCACCATGAAAACCCCAAAGTGAAATAAAGATTGTAGATCTCTTGAGCAACAGTAATAAAACTGCCTTAGGACTACATTTCATAAAATAGTTTTATTATTTGGTTGAGTGTCAATGTTAAAAAGAATAAAAATCATAAGCTGAATAATGTTAAAAGATTTTTGATGTTATTTTATTATTGTTTTAAAGATCAAGTAAACGAGGTCCTAATCTAAATATAAGTTTCTTCGATTACTAACAATTCCATTCGAGACGCTAAAGAATATTCAATTCACAATATTTAGAAGTTTCTTTAACATAACTTATAAGTCTAGTTTACTAACAACCAAACAATATTAAATTTGAAGAAATTTGGTTCCCATCTCGATTTATCTGT
>JXCR01040158.1:40922-61806 GCA_002079205.1 Phalaenopsis hybrid cultivar | reverse complement strand
ATGACAGTCTAGGATCACAGATCACACCAAATTGACCTTAATCAAACGGTCAGAATTTGATTGTTTTCAGGCCGCTCCAAAACCAAATGAAAATGCTTCATCCAGTGATTCATATACTATCACAACAAACAAAATGTATCAAAATTACATACATTGTTTCAATACTTGGTATGTATGAGAAAAACAAGTAGACTGATTACAACAAAGCAGTTTCGATTCAAAAATACAATTTCCCCTTTTAGAATTTATAGGGGAGGCTGGGATCAGTGGTAGTATAAGCTGCGGTGAGCATCCAGTACAGTTTTATCTTGACTGGATTTCGTTTAAAAAATAGCCGATTCAGGACTTGTCCCCAGATTTGGACTCTTTCTCCACTCTGCGTTTGATGTCGCGTTTCAGCAGCTCCGTGAATTCCTGTAACGTGATTTATGTCATGTTTTTGTATTAAGAAGATGTATTGTACATGTTTGGGTGGAATAGAGATGCTGAATTTAGCATCATTGAAGGCATTTCTCCACATTTTTTTTACAGATATTTACATACATAGCACACAATTCTGATGTATTTAGATAACTCAGAGAGGAAGTTTCATATCTATACAGATAGCACTCAAATAATTAATATCTATTAAATTTATAACAACAATCAAATTCCTGCTTATTATTTCTTGCCTATTGGTTTTAAATTCCCTCATTATGTTTTTTTTTTTCATTTAATTTGATTCTGTTTTATTTCTTTACTTCGTTGTTTCTATTGTAATTGGGTTTACATACCTNATATATATATATATATATATATATATATATATATATATATATATATATATATATATATATATATGAAGAAAAGCAGAACACCTTAGTGGCAAGTCAGCCAAATGGCGATGAGAGAGAGGTACATATGATGACATATATAATTTTATCTTGCCGCGTATTGCATTTATTCTGTTTATATAAATTTATTTTGTCTACGTGATGTAGCTTTGCATTACTCATAAATACATACAATTTTGGAGTCGTTGTTTATATTTGCAATGATTGTAAATGCTGTTTTTTCTTTAATTTCGGTTTAAATATTTTTCAAGATGAACTCTATCGACTAATGATTTTAGCTGTTGTTAATGCTAACGTCATTGCTACTGTATGTATGTATTACTCACTTTGAATATTTTAATTTTTTATTATGGAGGGGTTTGCATTCAACATTACATAATTTTTATTCTGTCATCTCTTATCTCCTTTAAGAACAAATACGTTCACGTAGAGATTCAGTCACCAATTCGCAAATAATGAAGATAACAAACTACTGTGTGTTAAAGGTAGGGCTGCATGTTAACGATCCAATTTTGAGCTGTGCAGCGATCGGCTTAAAATCGAGTCGAAAAAATTTTGATTCAAAATTTTGGCTCATAATTTGGCTAGTTTATTTTGATTTGACCAAAACTTGAATCAATTTTGGAGCGATAAACAATCTTAGAGCTAAAATAATTAAATTCACGGATCTAAATATCACTAAGGCCGCTAACAATCCAACTTGGAGCAGAGTTGGGGTCGACTTGAAATAGGCTAAAAAAATTTGATCCAAAATTTTAGCTTGTAGCATGGCTTGTTTATTTCGATCCAATCTCAATCCGAGGCAAAATTTAAATCAATTTTCGAGCGATTAACCACATTCCAGCTAAATTATTCTTATTTTTAAAAATATATATATCTAATTACAAATACAAACACCAGAAGGAGGTTTTATGCGTAATTATAGCTTTTATCCTACAACTGAGGGCAACATATAATCCTTTCCTTCTTGCAGGGTGATCCCTTTGCTTCTTTGACCTTACGAATCAATTCAAAACACTGTTATTTCTTTCTGGATTCGCCTCCATTTTTTTTTATCCTCGGACCTTAAAATTTTCCTTCTAATTAGTTTTAAAGCAGCCTGTACATGCATTAAAAAGAAATAAAAAAAAAAAAGAAAGCAAAAATATTGTTATTCACGAATTTAAATTTTATAATTATTATGTACCCATCCCTACTTATTGTCCTCCAACAGCATATTCTCCCATCTTATCATATAAATAGATCGTTCCGGCATTTAAAAAAATAAATAAAAATAAAATAGAAAGTATAAAATTCTTGCTGTTCGAAGATTTACATTTTATATAAATATTATGTAAAAATCTCCACCTAGCATTCTTAGATGCTAATATCCCATTTCTATGAACCCTACTGGTATGGGGCTTGTTTGGTGCAGCATTTTTGCTGCGGTGCAGTGGGGAAACGTGGAAACTGGCATTTGAAATTTGCGGAGATATCATGTTTTGGGAAAAGCATAAACTTTCATCTTCTGTTATGAATCTCGAGGTACGGTACGGATCTCTAGGAAGTCATTTGAGCAAGAAATATTCAAACCTCGATCATAAGTCATCCGGTGCTCTGATTTCAGCAAACTTGTAGTTGAACTTGTTAGGTATGGCTCATATCTAGGGAGTTGGAGTTTCTTGATGAAGAGATGTGTCTTCTGGTGAAAAAGAGTGTCTCTTGGAATAAAGAGGGTTGGAGGGAGTAAGGGCGTGATTGTAATTTTATCTAAGGGTTTGTATATGTCTATATATATGTGTAATCCTATGGGATGATAATTGTAACTTCTCTGAAATAGTGAAACTGCCGCTCGCTCCCTAAGACGTAGGCAATTCTTTGTCGAACCTCGTTAAATCTATGTGTTCTTCTTCTAATTTGTGTCGATTCATGTTTTATTCCGCTTCAATTTTCACAACGATTGATATCAGAGCCTCTTTCGAGGGAACAAAAGGAGATCGACGCAAGAAGAAGGATTTCGAAGAGGAATTGCGGCGTTCGCGGTTTTCAGTAGGGTCGCAAGGCGTTCGGCCTTCTGCAGATCGTTCGTGACGCAACGCAAGAGGAGTTTGGCGTTCGGCAGATCGTTCGAGACTCAAGAGGAGTCGCGGGGGTCTTCTTCCGAATTTGCGATAAGCCTATTATGCTTAGGAAAGAATCGCGACAGAGGCCGGGCGAATTTGAAGAAGTGGCTTCGATTTCGCGATCAGTTCGAGAAGGGCGTACAGGTGCGAGAAAGGAGTTATGTGCGGCAGAGGAAGTTGAAGGGCGAAGGGCGAAGAGGCGCGAGCTTTGGTTTCATGAACCGTCGTGCAGTTTCAGGAAACGGAGGAGTTCGGCAGGTTCAACAATCCGTAGGAAACAAAGGTTGTCCACCACGAACAGAAGCCTTGTTTTGCGGAAAATCTGAGGAATTCGACAAGTTAAATTCGCTGGTTCATCGTAGGAGATTTTGCGACAGATGGAATTCGGCAGAGTGCAGGAGGCGAGTAGACACGATTATTTTGTGAACAGGAGTTTCGTGGAGGTATTCCTCAAACAGGTGCGAAGGGATTTGTGGCTCGCGAAAACAGCAATTGGCTGAGGTATTGGTACAAACAGGAAAAGTGCTTCGTGGGAAATTGATTCACGAATCACAGGAGAAATCGCGGGATAGTTGCTGCATTTGACAAGGAAAATTTCAGGTTTCTTTGAATTTATTTGCGTAGTATTTTCTTTTGTTTTTCGAAGCAAGGCAGGAAAATACGGTGCAGGATTAAATTTAAAATAGCAATGTCTGAAGCAAAATTCAAGATAGTGAAGTTCGATGGAACCGGGAACTTCGGATTGGGGCAAACAAGGGTAAAAGATTTGTTGGCACAACAGGAAATTTTGAATGGTTTGCGGGTTACGAAACCTGATAATATGGAAGATGAAGATTGAGAAGAGTTACAACTTCGAACGGCAGGTAGCATACGTTTATGTTTGACAGATAAAATTATGTATCATGTTATGAATTTGAAATCTCCATGAGAAGTATGAAAGAAATTGGAATCTCAGTTTATGTCCAAATCTTTGACGAATAATTGTATCTGAAACAAAGGCTGTATGGGCTGAAGATGCACGCAGACACTGATTTGGTTCAGCACTTGAATGTCTTCAATCAAATAATCACGAATTTGGCACGGCTTGATGTGAATATTGAGAATGAAGACCGAGCAATGATTCTTTTGTGTTCATTGCCTACTTCTTATGAACATCTGGTGACTACTCTTACATATGGGAAAGAAACAATTAAAATTGATGAGATTACTGCAGTATTATTGGCTCACAACCAGCAGAAGAAGAAAGCAGAGGAAAGCTCTCATTGTAATTGTTTATATGCTAAGGGTAATCAGGATCGTGAAAGTAAGGAGGAGAAGGAGAATTATGGAAGGCAAAGTTCCAGGTCAAAGCCTAAAGGCAAGAAGATTTGTTGCTTTAAGTGCAAGGAACAGGGATATATGAAGAGAGATTGTCCAATGCTCAAGAAGAAAACTCGTGATGTATCTTCCAGGGCTGTGAATATGGTGCAGAGTGACATTACAGATTACAATGATAGTGATGCGCTTTCAGTTACAACAACTCAGTTAAAGGATGGATGGATTTTTGATTCCGGATGTTCTTATCACATAACACTTAACAGGGAGTGGTTTACTTCATACAGGTTATCTGATTCTGGTTCAATCTATTTGGGTGATAATAGACGTTGTAATATTGCTAGTATTGGTAAAGTCAGAATTAACATGTATGATGATACTGTTAGAACATTATGTGATGTCAGGCATGTTCCAGAGTTGAAGAAGAATTTGATTTCCTTGGGCACTCTACACAGAAATGGTTTCATTCCTAAGGTAGATGAGGATAGGGAAACCATCAGAATTGTTAAGGGTACACTAACTGTGATGAAAGGGAAGATCACTGTAGGTAACATCTATAAACTGATAGGGAGTACAGTTGCAGGTGGAGATCACTCTGTTGAATCATATGGTAAGAATGTAACAGGAACTTTGACTAAGTCAGGTTAGATGGTTTGGTTGCCCAACTCACTTTGATATAAGAAACTCCATGAGATATTTCTCCTAAGGGGCAGGATATTCGCAATGTGGAGATTTTTTCTTCTAAAGGATTGGATATTCACAAGGTGGAGATTTTCTCCTAAAGGGGTTGAATATTCACTGAGGTGGAGATTTGTTTAGTAGACACATATACCAGGTGATACATATCTCCTAAGATGTTGGATATTCGCCAAGGTGGAGAATTGTTAGGTATGGCTCATATCTAGAGAGTTGGAGTTTCTTGGTGAAGACGTGGTCTCCTGGTGAAAATGAGTGTCTCTTGGAATAAAGGGGGTTGGGGGAGCGAGGGCGTGATTGTAATTTTATCTGAGAGTTTGTATATGTATATATATATGTGTGTAACCCTGTGGGATGATAATTGTAACTTCTCTGAAATAGTGAAACTGTCGCTCGCTCCCGAGGACGTAAGCAATTATTTGCCGAACCTCATTAAATCTCTTTGTTTTTCTTCTAGTTTGTGTCGATTCCTGTTTTATTCCGCTTTAATTTTTGTAACAGAATTAACCAGCTTAACCAGACGGACCCCATGATATCAAAAATAGTCCAATCAGAGCCAAATCAAGCTAAGATCGTCATTAAACTACTCTTGGAAATTTTTTGAAAATCTTTAGAAGGTCAAACGAATCTCGAATCTAGCAAGCCTACAGCTGAACTGAGCGCCTCAACAAGACGAATTAAGTGAGCCCAAGATTACTCAATTCCAATACATTAAGGCACTCAAATGTTCAACATATGTCGTTCGATCGAGGGAATCCCTCTGAGCCATCCGATTAAAGAGATTCATATTCTTGCATTAATTATATCCAGAACTCTATAAATAGAGCCCCAACCCTCTCATGAGTGGAGGATGAGAGTTTGAGATTTGAAAAAGAGCTTGAAGATTTGAAAAAGAGCTAAATTCTAGCACCACCACCATCAACTGTCGTCGATCATCACTGACCTCCGTCGACAACCATCAATCGTCATCGACTGCCATTAACCTTCGTCGAACACCTCCGACCATCGTCGATCACCGCCAATATCTGTCGACAATTGTCGAACACCATACATCACCTTCAACCATCATTGACCACCACCGACCAGACACCGCCAATCGCTATTTGTTGTAACCCGTTCCCAACAACAAATTTATCAGCACGTCGACGTTATAACTTGAGAAACCTAGTAAATCTTTCCCGCTAGTGGGACAAGTAGTTGCAACTGTATTCATCTTTCTATAGTAGAACTCTTCAACTAGGCTAAACCCCGTGGTTTTTCTTTTTCCAGGTTTTTCATCTAAAAATTTCTGGTGTCACTACTAGTTGTCTTCTTTTCTCTGAGTGTGTGTTGAATCTTCATATTATGCTAAAACGATAATCTACTATTTTGCTACCGCGACTTCCTAGCACACATCACTTATATTACTACAATTCAATAACCGTTAATAGTTGCTAATCTAAACATCAATGAGTATTCACACTAATTTGGTAGCAAGATGATGTAAATAATCTCATTCGGGGGTATAAGCAAAGTTCTACTAGGAATGTAGGACTAAAGAAGGAAAAGAGAAAATTTGAAAAAAAATAAATATATAGATTGGGCATTTACATGCAAACCAACCAATTCATATGTATTTACATAACTTAGATCTATACTATACTTTTTTATTTATGCCACTCATCTCACTTATATCATATTTTTTAAAAAAAATTAAGCATAAAAAATTAATATAGAAAGGATATTAATAGATATTATTATTTAACTATACAATTAATTGGAGTCAAAATGAGTCGAATAAATTAAAAAAAAAAAAAAACTTGTATTTGTATTTGACTTACACGAATTATTTACGAACAATAATTTTTTTTGACAGTCTTATGTGCTAAGAAATGTCATATATGAGATATAAGTGGGGTTTGACTTGAGTGTTTTTATGATTATATTGAATGTCCTTCGATCAAATTAATATTTGAAATTCACTTAATATGAATATGATGTCGCCATACTAAAAAAAAAATGAATGAGATAAAATATAGTTTCAGCTGCACAAAAAATTTTGGATTGAGTCATCATATTAAATAATTATAAATTAATAAATAACAGAACCCGTCCTTTTTTAGGCAGATAAAAGAGTACTCAAATAAAAATATCAGAATAATTTTTAAACATGATAAAGCAGAATTTTATTTTTTTTTTTAGAAATATTTTGTTCCCGAAACCTAAATTTGATTGGATGAACACTTCCAATAATTTTTCACGAATATCGATATATAATGCGAATCTCAAGAGGACTTTTTTTAGCAAACATTGATAAAAAGTCGTCAAGAAATTTTATTTTAGCAAAATTATAGTCAAATTGACTGGATCGACAAGATGAACTCAATGCTACCAAAATTGATCCAATCCACACCAAATGAAGCTCTTATCATGTCATTATACCCCTTTTGGAAGTTTTCTGGGCACATTTGAAAAATCAAATGAATGTCAATTCTAATGAGTCTATAGTCAAATCGAGCATCTTGACAAGGTAAATCCAATGAGCCCAAGACCACTCAATTCCAACATCATTAAGACATTTAAATGTTCATCAAATTTCATCAAGTCTGATTAAAGTGATTCACATTCATGCATTAATTACACCCAGAACTCTATAAATAGAGTCTCACCCCTCTTCTGAGGAGAGACGAGAGCTTGAGAGTTGAGAAAGAACTTGAAACTTTGAAAAGAAACTAAGGTCCAGCACCACTCATGTCGCAGTCCACCACCGCCAACTGTCGTTAACCACCACCTACCATCGTCGACCACAGTCGACCGTCGTCGACCACCATCAATCTCAGTCGACCATCGATGACCACCATCAATCTCAGTCGACCACCGTCGATCATCGCCAACAATCATCGACCACCTCCGACCAGACGTTGTCAATCGCTATCGATTGTCGTTATTCAACAATGTAACTTGGGAACTTAGTAATCATTTCTCTGATGTGGGAACAGTGGTTATAATTGTAATCATCTTTTTTATAGTGGAACACTTCAGTTGGGCTAGACATCGTCGTTTTTCCCATTTCGGGTTTTCCAAGTACAAACTTCTGGTGTCTCTAATAGACAATTTCTCTTATCTGAGTGTGTGTTGAATTTTTGTACCACGCTAAGACAATAATCTGTTACTCTATTGCCATGAGTTTTCTAGATGCATGAATTTGGCCTCGTATGTGGGAAACTTCAATCCCAACACTAATTACTTGTAAGGCTTAGTGCATGGTCATCATATGACAGTGGAACACCCTACTTCAACACTCATCGTTCTAAAGAACAGTCACGAAGCCAAGGGCGACGTGCTTCTCCCTTATTTTTCTCATCCTTCTCCTCACTTGTCGTTCTTTCCCTCATCCATGACCTCTATTTATAGGCTTAAGAGGAGGCCTAACATTAAAGGCAATCATTAAAAAAAAAAATTGCATTATTTTTAGCCTTTGGCCCTCCATCCCTTGGTCTTCCATCTTCCTCATTCCAAATTTAAAAATAAAAAATAATTTTTTTTTAGGTATTACAAAAAAATTCTTCATACTCTTTTCTTTAATTCATATAAGTTAAACCCTATATATATATATATATAAGGTGTCCAACTCTGCATCGGTTCAAATTCCATCGATTCAGCTCCTGGACCGGTCCAAATCCCGTAAGCCACGGTTCAAATTCCCTGCACTGGTCCACCTACAGACTGCTCGCCTTCCAATCCTCGAAATTCCTGCAATCACATCCCGCTAGTCCAGCTCTCACTTTCATTTACGCGGTCCGCTGTACCGGGCTGCAGTCGTATTTTCGCGACCCAACTAGTGGTCCGAAAAAAAATAATATTTTTCATGTTTAGTAGAGGATTCGAATCCCAAAACTTGTTCAGAGAGCAAAATGAGCAACTGAGTTGAGCCCAACTCTCCAACTAAATATGTATGCATTTTATTATTTATATTTTTATGCACGATAAAAATATAAAGTGCTCCACATCTTGATAATTTTCTGGCAACGAGTTCGATTCCGCTCGAAAATAAAGGGGCGAGTAATACACCTCCAACAAATTTTCATCATCACACATGAGACATGACACGGATCTAGAGGCAATTTTTTGAGGAAGAAATATTCAAACATTGATAAGAAAACATCCAGAATTCTGATTTCAACAAACTTATAGCCAATAACATCAATTTTTCTCAATTCCTCTCCAATAAGACCTCAACAACAATGTGGTAACACTCCCAATAATACCTAATTGAAGCCGCGCAAACCTCCCAAAAAAACCACTTGATACCACGGGCATGGGACTGTAATAATACCGCGATACAACCTTCAATAACTTCAACTTGACGTTGTTGTTGTGTAACCGTAATAATACTATGATATACCCCGTAATATTACTGCAATAAAACCCGTCAATACCGCCACAAACTCTTTAGTCTCCCTGCACCAATACTACCCTTGCCTGTAAGATCCAACTCAAATAACACCATGATACACTCTCAATAATACTGTGGTCTAGGTTCTAAGCCAATACAACCGCAATCCAACCTAAATAACACCAAGATTCAACCCGTAATAATACAACAATAACTCCCTCCAATCTCGTCGCAAACTCTTCAACCATGTCGCGCCAACACTACCCTTGCCCGCATGATCCAACCCCAATAACGCCACAATACAACCCCCAATAGCACCACAACCTAAATAACACCAATTTACATCTGTCAATTTCAAGCCGAACACGAGCCGAACACGAACAAGAATATGTTACTCGAGCCAAACTCGAACACATTGTTCATGAGTCAATTTGAACACGTGTCAAATTCAAACAAGTTGAACATGAGCCGAGCCTGAGCTGGGCTCGTTTACGGCCCTAATGTTGACAACTGCTAACCGCCATCAAGCATTATTTCTATCATCGATCATCGCCGACCGCCGTCGATCACCGTCAATCCCCATCGACCACCACATATCAGATGTCATCGGTCAATATTGTAACTTGGGAAACTTAGTAACACTTTCTCGTCTATGAGACAAGTGGTTGAGCCTGCAATCAACTTTTTATAGTAAAACTCTTCAGTTGGGTCAGATCAATATTTTTTTTTTTCTTTTTCGGGTTTTCCACGTAAAAATATCTGGTGTCATTATTAGTTCTTTTCTTTTTTCTGAGTATGTGTTGAATTTCGGTACCACACTAAGACGATAAAATACTACTTTATGTGAATTTTGTAACACACATCAATTTTTAAATTTTTTAATAAATTAATTAAGAAAATACATGAGAAGTAAAACATTTAGATTAATATTTAGATCCAAATTTCTCAATTAAATTTACTTTCTGTTTAAAATAATCCATTTTGTAAATCAAATGATTTAAATTTTAGATTACAAAGGATTCCGCCACCTCATAATCAGTTTTCTCCCACTCCAATAGGCCCCATCGACTCCCCGCCTATAAATATCGATGCAGAGCCGAAAGAGCAGCCCGGCAATGGACTTAGTCATGGAAAATTTTCCGCCACTAATCTTCCCAGCCGGCAGCTCCGCCACTACCAACACCACCACCACCGCCGACGACGACATCAGCCTGCAAGAATGGCCGTCACCTCAACTCAACTGGTCCCCCGAAACTCTCCATCCTTACTTCGCCGCCGCACCTCACATGTCCTCCACCAACACCTCCCCTGCCGAGAATCCCTCTTCTCCTATCACACCCCCCATTGATTCCGACAAAGATAGAAGATTTATTCACCTCCTCACGGCGGCCGCTGAGGCCCTCTCAGGGCACCTCGACGGCCGAGATCTCGCCCGAGTGATATTGGTTCGGCTCAAGGAGTTAATCTCAACTGACAACACCGCTTCCAGCATCGAGCGCCTCTCTTCCCACTTTACCGACGCGCTGACCGCTCTTCTCGACGGCTTCGACGCCTCCCCTAACCGCGGAGAACCAAACCAGTTTCCACGCCACCTTTATCCTGCCACCGAAGTCNGGCCGAGATCTCGCCCGAGTGATATTGGTTCGGCTCAAGGAGTTAATCTCAACTGACAACACCGCTTCCAGCTTCGAGCGCCTCTCAGCCCACTTTACCGACGCGCTGACCGCTCTCCTCGACGGCTTCGACGCCTCCCCTAACCGCGGAGAACCAAACCAGCTTCCACGCCACCTTTACCCTGCCACCGAAGTTCTCACTGCCTTCCAACTGCTTCAGGACATGTCTCCACTCGCCAGCTTTGGCCACCTCACCGCCAATCAGGCTATCCTCGAGGCGGTCTCCGGCGAGCGTCGCGTGCACATCATTGATTACGATATAGCAGAGGGAATACAGTGGGCGTCTCTCATCCAAGCGATGGTGTCGAGGTACGACGGCGCACCGACTCCTCATCTCAAGATCACGGCCGTCACTAACGGTAGACGGAGATCGGCTTCTGAAGCGAAGGAAGCAGGGCGAAGGCTCACCAACTTTGCGGCATCCGTCGGCCAGCCGTTCTCTTTCCGGTTATNCTGCTTCAGGACATGTCTCCACTCGCCAGCTTTGGCCACCTCACCGCCAATCAGGCTATCCTCGAGGCGGTCGCCGGCGAGAGCCGCGTGCACATCGTTGATTACGATATAGCGGAGGGAATACAGTGGGCGTCTCTCATCCAAGCGATGGCGTCGAGGTACGGCGGCGCACCGACGCCTCATCTCAAGATCACGGCCGTAACTAACGGTAGACGGAGATCGGCTTCTGAAGCGAAGGAAGCAGGACGAAGGCTCACCAACTTCGCGGCATCCGTCGACCAGCCGTTCTCGTTCCGGTTATGCCGGCTGGACCAACAGAAAAGGTTTCAACCGGTGGCAGTTAAGGTGGTTAAAGGAGAGCCGTTAGTGGTCAACTGCGTGCTACACAGTGGGCAGAATGGCTACAGCCATGGCTCCGTTGCATCGGTTGGCTCCTTTCTGCTCAGCGCCGCAGAACTTGGAGCTCGGCTAGTGACTGTGATTGAAGAAGAAGTGGGGGGCGAATCAGTCGGAGAGGAGNGGTGGTTAAAGGAGAGCCGTTAGTGGTCAACTGCGTGCTACACAGTGGGCAGAATGGCTACAGCCATGGCTCGGTTGCATCGGTTGGCTCCTTTCTGCTCGGCGCCGCGGAACTTGGAGCACGGCTAGTGACTGTGATTGAAGAAGATGTGGGGGGCGAATCAGTCGGAGAGGAAAAAGGCAGCTTTTTGCGGAGGTTTGTGGTTGAGTTGCAGAGGTATAAGGCGATATGGGAGTCGCTGGAAGACGGGTTTCCGAAACAGGGGAGAGTGAGGGAAATGGTCGAAAGGGTGATATTGGGACCGAGGATCTTCGCGGCAGTGAGGAGGGCGTATGGAAGGAATGAGAGCGGGGAGCCGTGCGGGGAGTGGATGGCAGCGGTTGGATTCAAGAGGGTTGACTTGAGCTTCTTCAACCATTGTCAGGCTCGGTTGCTTCTAGGGTTTTTCAATGAGGGATACAGAGTCGAAGACGACNACAGGGGAGAGTGAGGGAAATGGTGGAGAGGGTGATATTGGGACCGAGGATCTTCGCGGCAGTGAGGAGGGCATATGGAAGGAATGAGAGCGGAGAGCCAAGCGGGGAGTGGATGGCAGCGGTTGGATTCAAGAGGGTTGATTTGAGCTTCTTCAACCATTGTCAGGCTCGGTTGCTTCTTGGGTTTTTCAATGAGGGATACAGAGTCGAAGACGATGCGTCGAACAAGATCGTGCTGAGTTGGAAATCTCGCCGGCTGCTTTCGGCTTCCGTTTGGACGATTCCAACGCTTAGGTCGCCATCGCCGGCATTTTGAAAGTATATGTATGTAGTGTTCTGTTTGGATTTTGAACTCTTTCAGAGAAATTAGAGAGCTTTGGTTATTAGGAATGATAACTCCGGCGAACTGTTTCAAGATGGTTTTGTGCTGTCTGTATTGTTGTTTGAATATGGATGAAGATGCGGAATTCAGGTTAGATTTTGTTAGTTTTCCGTTGACTGAGGAGGCTTTTTAATAAATTTTTCGTACACTAATGCAGTTCTTAACGATGAATTATTTAAAAATCATATTAGTAAGACTATTCCTAAAGTAGCTTATAATAAAACTTGTTACAATAGAATTTATTTAAAAATGTAATAATCCTCAAATGGATTACCTTCTTACTTATATAGAACTTTTTTTCTAGATAAATTTCTTAACATTTTACTCTATGATTGATCAACATTGTGGGAAGCTTTCTCATATCCATTGGATTGCAAAAATGTTTCAATTTGGTTATGGACTACTTTGACAGATAGGGGATTGATAATCAACTTATAAGGATTCTTGAATAAAATATTAAATAATTTAATTGAAGAATATCATTTATCATTTTGGCTATTCTATAAATATTATCATACATGGTGTCATTTAGTTTATTACAAAGATATTTATATCCTTCTATAAGATCTCTATAGTTAGCGGATCTACACAATTATCACACATTCTTAAATTTGTGGAATAACTAAAGTCATAAATTGAATCATTTGGAAAAGATTTAAATATGCCTTGAAAATGTGTTTATGTGTTTGTGAGAGAGAAATTAGCGGAGGAGTTTCATGCCATACTTTGAGTTTATTACACCATCTTGAGAAAACCAATAAAAAATGATTTACAATATAATTTTTTGGCCTAGAGTTTATTAATTCTATTGATGTTAATGTCTAAGGTACTGGAGTTCAAAATTTTAATATTAATTNGATTCTTGAATAAAATATTAAATAATTTAATTGAAGAATATCATTTATCATTTTGGCTATTCTATAAATATTGTTATACATGGTGTCATTTAGTTTATTACAAAGATGTTTATATCCTTATATAAGATCTCTATATTTAGCGGATCTACACAATTATCACATATTCTTAAATTTGTGGAATACTAAAGTCATAAATTGAATCATTTGGAAAAGATTTAAATATGCCTTGAAAATGTGTTTATGTGTTTGTGAGAGAGAAATTAGCGGAGGAGTTTCATGCCATACTTAGGGTTTATTACACCATCTTGAGAAAACCAATAAAAAATGATTTACAATATAATTTTTTTGGCCTAGTGGTTATTAATTCTATTGATGTTAATGTCTCAAGTACTAGAATACAAACTTTTAATATTAATAACAATGAAAAAAAGTGTCGGTATCATCTTAATCTTATTTGAAAAAAATGTGATGCAATCTAGCTCAAAATTGCTTTCTATCATTAATAATTCAGTAGCTTGTTATTATAATCTAAAGATGAAATTGCAACTTATATTCATGATTAAGTCATACGCAGTCTTAAGGCTATTGAAAAGGAACCCCAAAATGATACTTCCATACCTTAATTTGAAAGGACCATATATGGTGGATGTTATTGTCAAGCCAATAAAATTTAAACTTAATGATCAAATAGGAAAAGGTTACCTCAAACTTAGAAGGCAAAAAATCTCTTCAAATATTTTATTGACCTCATTTTTAATTAGGCCGACAAATTTTATTTATTTACTTACTTGTTCTTAGATCCTAAGATCTATTCTGNATCATTAATAATTCAGTAGCTTGTTATTATAATCTAAAGATGAAATTGCAACCTATATTCAAGATTAAGTCATACGCAGTCTTAAGGCTATTGAAAAGGAACCCCAAAATGACACTTTCATACCTTAATTTGAAAGGACCATATATGGTGGATGCTATTGTCAAGCCAATAACATTTAAACTTAATGATCAAATAGGAAAAGGTTACCTCAAACTTAGAAGGAAAAAAATCTCTTCAAATATTTTATTGACCTCTTTTTTAATGAGGTCGAGAAATTTTATTTATTTACTTACTTGTTCCTAGATCCTAAGATCTAATCTCAAGGTCTCCTTAGTACTTCCCTAAAGAACTGGTTGATGATGGGACCCAAACTTAGAATTATACTTGTCTCTCATTTCCTTAGTTCAAGAAGAAATCAAATTGGTTCTTAACTCACATTATTGAAATCGAGTTGATCATTTATTATATCATTGAGAGCAAGGGATTAAATATCTTAAGTTCCATGATACTCTTACGCTACACTTGAGACCTTGAACCTTGAACCTTAGGACTTAATCCAAAAACCTTTGGAGTCTTCCAAGGAGCCTTGAAACCTCCTTGACTCACTCTTTCAACCTTACTAGTCACAAATAAGCACATATAGAAAAAGCTAAATGAGATACCTCTATTTATTTGAATAGCCTTACCCTAATAAAATCTTATCCTTCTTTTAAAATATATAAAAAAGTTAAAGTAAGCAAACAAGTTTGTGGGTTATAGGAGACCTATAACTATAATTAGTCCACTAAAAAAAGATGTGTTCTAACATCCCTTACATTAAAAATAATAAACATGCGATGAGTAAGTCTATGATAATACTCTTACATATATTATTTATAAAATGTAAATTATAACTAAAATATATTGTCTAAAGGGCACATGCCATATAGGTTATGCTAAAAAAATTTTATGTAATTGATATTATCATTCATAATATTATGAGGTATTTATCCTTAAATATGCACAATAACATCATTAGATGGCATAATAAAAGAAGCTCAATCAAATTTTTATCCCAGTTTAATATCTGTCATCCAATATCAATTCGACACCACTAACTTAAGCTTAAGAAAATCCACGGACTATCATCTTGCAGAAAGTATATATTCTTTCCATTAATTTGAATCATAATACATAATATTTCTTACTTACACATATTTTATAGTATATATAACATAATTAGCATGTCAATTCATACTCAAAATTCATTACACCATTTTTTTTATGCATATGAAATTGTATGTACAAAAAAAAATTAGGCTCATTATATTAACTAATGTACTTATATTAACACGTATAAATCATAAAAGATAAATAATAGTACATACATGTAATGAGAATTTAACAAATTTTTTTAACAAAATCATATTACTTAAACTAAGACATATACCAAAGAAATAAAGACTATCCAATAGAAAAACAAAATGACAATGACAACATCTATAGAATAATTTAAACATTAACATATTAAAATTACTCAATAAGAGTCATTAAAACAATGAGATATCTTAATTTTTATTAAACAAAATAAAATAAAATATACTAAATCACACAAAAAATAAAACCATTAAAATAGATTTAGGATAAAAATAGTTTTTCTCTCATTTTCTTAATTAACAAAACTTACAAAAACTGTCCTAAAACCTTCAAATCCTCTCCCTCTCCCCCTCTCTTCCCCATTTTCCCTATATCTCTTGAAATATTTTGGAAATGTGAAAGGCTTAAAACTAAATGTTTTAGAGAAGTTGTATAATTTATGTACAAGAAATATAAAGTAAGGTATTTATGAGAGAGAAGTAAAGTCATGTAAAAGTTTTTTATAATTTTGTAAAATTATTTTATATGTTGATGTTTAAAAATTATAAAATATATTCAAAAAATATTAAAATATGTCTTAGTCATTATAAAAAAATGGTTTACAAAACAAAAACCAAATGTTTAAAAAAAAAATCCACTTTACTTTCCAAATGCTTACTTCTTAAATAGCTTCAATTGAACAAGAATCCTCATATTTTCATGCGTATCATGACCATGAAATTTAAAAAAAAAAATATTTTAAAATAAAATGCAAAATGATCCACANAGCTTTGGTTATTAGGAATGATAACTCCGGCGAACTGTTTCAAGATGGTTTTGTGCTGTCTGTATTGTTGTTAAACATGGATGAAGATGCGGAATTCAGGTTAGATTTTGTTAGTTTTCCATCGACTGAGTATGCTTTTTAATAAATTTTTCGTACACTAATGCAGTTCTTAACGATGAATTATTTAAAAATCATATTAGTAAGACTATTCCTAAAGTAGCTCATAATAAAACTTGTTACAATAGAATTTATTTAAAAATGAAATAATCCTCAAATGGATTACATTCTTACTTATATATAACTTTTTTTCTACATAAATTTCTTAACATTTTACTCTATGATTGATTAACATTATGGGAAGCTTTCTCATATCCATTGGATTGCAAAAATATTTCAATTTGGTTATGGACTACTTTGACAGATAGAGGATTGATAATCAACTTATAAGGATTCTTGAATAAAATATTAAATAATTTAATTGAAGAATATCATTATCATTTTGGCTATTCTATAAATATTATCATACATGGTGTCATTTAGTTTATTACGAAGATGTTTATATCCTTCTATAAGATCTCTATATTTAGCGGATCTACACAATTATCACACATTCTTAAATTTGTGGAATAACTAAAGTCATAACTTGAATCATTTGGAAAAGATTTAAATATGCCTTGAAAATGTGTTTGTGTGTTTGTGAGAGAGAAATTAGCTGAGGAGTTTCATGTCATGCTTAGGGTTTATTACACCATATTGAGAAAACCAATAAAGAATGATTTACAATATAATTTTTTGGCCTAGAGGTTATTAATTCTATTGATGTCAATGTCTCAAGTACTAGAGTTCATATTTTTAATATTAATAACAATGAAAAAAGTGTCGGTATCATCTTAATCTTATTTGAAAAAAATGTGATGCAATCTCGCTCAAAATTGCTTTCTATCATTAATTCAGTAGCTTGTTATTATAATCTAAAGATGAAATTGCAACCTATATTCAAGATTAAGTCAAACGCAGTCTTAAGGCTATTGAAAAGGAACCCCAAATGATACTTTCATACCTTAATTTGAAAGGACCATATATGGTGGATGCTATTGTCAAGCCAATAACATTTAAACTTAATGATCAAATAGGAAAATGTTACCTCAAACTTAGAAGGCAAAAAATCTCTTCAAATATTTTATTGACCTCATTTTTAATGAGGTCAACAAATTTTATTTATTTACTTGTTCTTAGATCCTAAGATCTAATCTCAAGGTCTCCTTAGTACTTCCCTGAAGAACTGGTTGATGATGGAACCCTAACTTAGAATTATACTTGTCTCTCATTCCTTAGTTCAAGAAGAAATCAACTTGGTTCTTAACTCATGTTATTGAAATTGAGTTGATCATTTATTATATCATTGAGAGCAAGGGATTAAATTTCTTAAGTTCCATAATACCCTTAGGCTACACTTGAGACCTTGAACCTTGAACCTTAGGACTTAATCCAAAAACCTTTGGAGTCTTCTGAGGAGCCTTGAAACCTCCTTGACTCACTGTTTCAACTTTACTAGTTACAAATAAGCACATATAGAAAAAGCTAAATGAGATACCTCTATTTATTTGAATAGCCTTACCCTAATAAAATCTTATCCTTCTTTTAAAATATATAAACAAGTTAAAGTAAGCAAGCAAGTTAGTGGGTTATAGGAGACCTATAACTATGATTAATCCACTAAAAAAAGATGTATTCTAACATCCCTTACATTAAAAATAATAAACATGCGATGAGTAAGTCTATGGTAATATTTATACATTTATTATTTATAAAATGTAAATTACTACTAAAAAATATTGTTTAAAGGGCACATGTCATATAGGTTATGCTAAAAAAAATTTTATGTAATTGAAATTATCATTCATAATATTATGAGGTATTTATCCTTAAATATGTACGATAACATCATTAGATGGCATAATAAAAGAAGCTCAATCAAATTCTTATCCCAGTTTAATATCTGTCATCCAATATCACTTTGACACCACTAACTTAAGCTTAAAAAAATCCACGGACTGTCATCTTGCAGAAAGTATATTCTTTCCATTAATTTGAATCGTAATACATAATATTTATTACTTACACATATTTTATAGTATATATAACATAATTAGCATGTCAATTCATACTCAAAATTCATTACACCATTTTTTTATGCATATGAAATTGTATGAACAAAAAAAAAAGTTAGGCTCATTATATGAATTGATGTACTTATATTAACATGTATAAATCATAAAAGATAAATAATAATACATACATGTAATGAGAATTTAACAAATTTTTTTAACAAAATCATATTACTTCAACTAAGACATATACCAAAGAAATAAAGACTATCCAATAGAAAAACAAAATGACAATGCCAACATCTATAGAATAATTTAAATATTAACATATTAAAATTACTCAATAAGAGTCAATAAAACAATGAGATATCTTAATTTTTATAAAACACAATAAAATAAAATATACTCAATCACACAAAAAATAAAACCATTAAAATTATAAAATAAATTCAATAAATATTAAAATATGTCTTAGTCATTATAATAAAAATGGTTTACAAAACAAAAACCAAATATTTTCAAAAAAATCTACTTTACTTTCCAAATGCTTACTTCTTAAATAGCTTCAATTGAACAAGAATCCTCATATTTTTCATGCGTATCATGCCCATGAAATTAAAAAAATAAATATTTTAAAATAAAATGAAAAATGATCCACACATGGAGAATATGATTTATAATGAATTTAGAAATTAGTTTGAATATCAAAGATAAAATTTATCTTATGAAATTTTAAGCTTTAACTAATCATTTATTAAAATTTACAATTACTATAATTATTTGATATCATAGTTAACATTTTAGATAACAGAAAAATCTTGCATAAAAAAAATTTCAAGGGCATACGTCAGTTCAGGCGGCCATTTAGTCGATCTGGTTGTGTGAAATAACTAAATCATATTATTTATGTCAAACATTTATAAAATTGAAGTGATCAAATCATTTTTAAAATCAAACTTATACGAGCAAAAATAAATTGAGCCAAAAGTACAGCTTTGTTAGTTTAGTTCAATTTTAATTGTATCAAAATATAATCAAATTTTATGATGAAGTTCATCATTCTTAGCTTAAATAACATGTGCTAAAATGAATATCAAATGCAAAATATAATTAATTNCCCATATATATATATATATATATATATATCCATTCTTACAATTTAGTATGTAAGACTTATAATCCCACTTAAATCACCGGCATCACAATAAAAAATATTTTGACAGAATCAATTCTTATCATTACAAAAATAAATGAATGTCATGGTTTTTTTTTATTTTTCATGTATGACTGCGTACTTTATTAATTGTATTAAGTTATTGCAGATCCTTTACATATCATAAATTACTGCAATTCTTATATTAATTTATGACATTTTTTTATAAGTTTAAGAAAAAAAAATTCTTTAAGTGCAATTTCATTGCGAGTCCATATGTCCATTGAGCAGTAGAGAAAAGGACAAATTCATTTAACTTTAGTGAAGTTGGGAGGGCGGACGGAGGAGGTGACAGGAAATACTGTTGGTGTATAGTCCATGCTGACGGCCAAATGGATCGTAGGAAGTTGATCAACTATTCCTGACGTCCGACAGGTTGCGCCTGCAAAACGCAGCATAGTTTAAAATGTAGGAATCATTTATCCATCAAGAAATATTTTTTAGTCGTGGCAGAGATGGGATAATAGAATGATTATTTAGCGTCTTATTGTTATACAGTAATTCAGCATATACATTGATATTAGTTTAGTGGGAGGGGATATTTCGATTTTTTATGTAATGAAAATGGAGAAAAGAGTCATAGAGCATAGCTCGATTGAAATAATGAGTACAGAAGTTCACAGTCCTCATAAATTAGAGAAGGTGGAATAAAAATGTTTATGTGCAACAGGTAGTTCATAAATAATTGTTGTAATATGTCGTAAAAGTTATAGTCGATCATTGTGGAGTCAATAGTTTGTCCTGAATGTTATACACCGTGGTTGTAGCTCCAACTTATTGTAAATGTCATACTTGAATGTCATGACAGTTGTTGGTCATATTGTCTGTAGATGAACGCTTCAGAAGTGTCGTTGGGCTTCATGAGTTGAGAGACGCAAAGAGCTATAATAAATAAATAAATATAAATATATATATATATATATATATATATATATAAACACGC
>JXCR01040158.1:24522-40551 GCA_002079205.1 Phalaenopsis hybrid cultivar | reverse complement strand
TATATATATATAAAGTTTTGTGTGTTGGTAAATTTGTGACAAAGGTTCAACACAAGCATAGATAAAAAAGAGCTAGTAAAGAGAGCAACATGAGTTTTTTCGTGGAAAATCTAAAAGGGTAAAAACTACGGAGTCTAGTCCAATTGAAATGATTTCACAAAATCTATATTGGTTATAAGACATTACCGACTATTAAATTAATGAAAGCTATATTACATAAGTGGGGTTATCGACGTGACTTCCGCTAGGAGAGTGGCGAAATATATTAGAAAAATGGAGGAAAAATGGAGGTGACCCAGATGCTATGAAAGAAGATCAACAGTAGAGGTTGTGTCAGAAAGTATGATGACATCATCATTGGAAGAGTAGCCAGAAGGTGCTGGTCCGGTAGTAGCTACAGTGGTGACCGTGCAACTGAGGTTTGGCGTTGAAGGCGACCTGAAGGTGGTTGTCCGATGATTGTGACGGTGGTTACCGAGCAGCAATCTCGCAACAGCAAAAACGGCTAGATAGTAGGGGACCTTTGACAGCGAAGGTCAGACGATGGTGGTCCGGTGGCAACGATGATGGTGGCTAGACAACAATTACCTGAAAATGATAGCATCCACATGGTGGTGGTTCAATGGTGACGATGGTGATGGTCGGGCTACAGTGGTCTGGTGATAGCAGCGACATGATGGTGGTGGTCCGGTGTCGGTGAAAATGGTAACTAGGCAATGGTTATCCAGTTATGGCGGCCACACGATGGTGGTGGTCTGACTGTGATGTTGGTGGTGGTTGAGTAGCAGTTTTCTTAGAGTGGGGCTGTCAGACAACAGTGGTCTAGCAGCGACAATGGTGTTCGAGCAACTATGGCTCAACAGACACAACTGTAGTGGCCTCCTAGTGGTGTTCTAGCGATCAAGACTACTAAATGATGGTGATTTGGTGTTTCTATTAGTGTGGTCGGGCAACGGTGGTCGGGCCATGGCAGCTGCTCGAAGGTGGTGGTTTGATGGCGGTGATGATGGTGGTCAGCCAATGGTAGTCCGACGATGGTAGCAAACTGATGATGGTGGTCCAGCGATTATCTGGTGGAAGTTGGGCAGTAGTGGCCCACAACAGTGATTGGATGATTATGGTCTGATTGTGATGATATTACTTCTTAGGCAAATGTGGTCTGAAATTGATGGTGTCAAGACAACAATGGTCCGTCAGCAACGGCTGTATTGGTCCGGCACGATGGTTCGACGGAAATGACTATAGGGGCAAGGCAATGGCCCAACAATGGCGGCATCCCCGGTAATGTTCTAGCGATGGTGGCAACGTGATGGTTGTGATTTGTCGACATCGACGACGGTGGATGGACAATAATGATTTGAGATGATGACGATGATGGTTGGACAATTGTGGTCCGAAGGCCACGACGACTAGATGGTGACGGTCCCACGGTGAAAACTTTTATGTCGGGTAGCAGTGGTTCGATAACGGTGGCAGCTAGATGAGTGTGGTTCGAAGGAGAAATGTTTGACATTATAGAAGCAACATGATTCTTGTCAATCAATTGCCATAGCATATTTTCTTTTTTTCTTCTTGTTGGTCCCCATCTTATGAAGCCAAACTTGGAGAAGTAAGAGTGGTAGAATCTAAAAGTGTTTTAAAATCGTTATCTGAAAGGAGTTCTTGGATTTTTACTTTCCAAACCTGATATTTCTCATACTGCAGGGGCTGATTTGATAGATTCTAGATGTGAGACATCAAGAACTCAAGCGAGGTGGGAATATTTGTTTCTTTACTCCTATGGAGAAAGGCTGGGTAGTAGAAGAAGATTTCATGAAGATAGAAAGAAGAAGAATAGACAATTCAAATGTGTTCTAAGGCTAAATGCTCTGATACCCTGATAATAAATGCAATCTTGATCAGCAAATGAGAGGAGAAAAAATAATTTGCAAAAGCTTAAACAAACAAAAGATAAGCAATTTTTATTTAATTTCGAGTTCAATTACACAACCCAAAGAGAAGTAAGGGTTTGTTTGGCGCAACTGTTGATTATTTATAATCTGCTGATAAGCAGATTATTCTGATAATCTGATAATCTGCAGATTATCAGAATAATCTGTCTTGCTGTTTGGGGCAGTTTATTCAGAATAGCTTATTTGGTGGTTAAATGACATTCCTGACCCTATCTGTAAAACTGTTTGGGGCAGCTTATTTAAAATAACTTATCGACAGAACATAAGCATATAGTGCAGAAGCATACGATCATTACAGATCAGTTTTAAAAGATGGCATACAATTCTCACACCCTCATGAGTATCGGGAGAACTAAAAAACGTACAAATACAAGTACAACAAAAATGAGAAATATTAAAATATTTAATTTCAGACTCTGGCTACGCATATCCTCATCTGCACTGTCAACCTGAGAAAACACTGAATTCCCATGACTGCTGGCATGAGTGCTGGCAGTGTAATATGTTAGACTATCAGCCCATCGGAAGAAACCGCAATGAGCTGAAACATCCTTAGATAATAATCAAATGATAATAAACACTTTTTGATTTTGAATCTAAATAGAATTGTTGAACAACATTTTTTCATGTTTCCACCCTTTTCATGTGTGCTAAAAACAGAATGTCATTTAAAAGTCTAATCTAAAACGAGGTTCGATCATATACAAAGAACCACTCAATGAATTTGCCACCAATACATAAAACAGTCTGGCTATTTGCNTTTATTAATTGTATTAAGTTATTGCAGATCCTTTACATATCATAAATTACTGCAATTCTTATATTAATTTATAACATTTTTGTTATTAAGTTTGTCTAAGAAAAACAAATTCTTTAAGTGCAGGTTCATTGCGAGTCCATATGTCCATTGAGCGATAGAGAAAAGGACAAATTCATTTAACTTTAGTGAAGTTGGGAGGGCGGAGGGAGGAGATTACAGGAAATTCTGTTGGTATATAGTCCATGCTGACGGCCAAATGGATCGTAGGAAGTTGATCAACTATTCCTGACGTCCCACAGGTTGCGCCTGCAAAACGCAGCATAGTTTAAAATGTAGGCATCATTTATCCATCAAGAAATATTTTTTAGTCGTGTAGAAGATGGGATTATGATAGAATGATTCTTTAGCGCCTTCTTATTATACAATAATTCAGCATATACATTGATATTAGTGTAGTTGGAGGAGAGATTTCGATTTTTAATGTAAAAAATCCTGAAAATGGAGAAAAAAATTATAGAGTATAGCTCGATTGAAATAATGAGTACAGAAGTTCACAGTTCTCATAAATTAGAGAAGATGGAATAAAAATGTTTATGTGCAACAGGTAGTTCATAAATAATAGTCGTAATATGCCGCAAACGTTATAGTCGATCATTGTGGAGTTAATAGACTGTTCTGAATGTTATAANCGCAGCATAGTTTAAAATGTAGGCATCATTTATCCATCAAGAAATATTTTTTAGTCGTGTAGAAGATGGGATGATAGAATGATTCTTTAGCGTTTTCTTATTATACAATAATTCAGCATATACATTGATATTAGTGTAGTAGGAGGAGATATTTCGATTTTTTGTGTAAAATATCCTGAAAACGGAGAAAAAAATTATAGAGTATAGCTCGATTGAAATAATGAGTACATAAGTACACAATTCTCATAAATTAGAGAAGATGGAATAAAAATGTTTATGTCCAACAGGTAGTTCATAAATAATAGTCTTAATATGCCGCAAATGTTATAGTCGATCATTGTGGAGTTAATAGTCTGTCATGAATGTTATAGACCGTGGTTGTAGCTCCAACTTATTGTAAAGGTCATACTAGAATGTCATGACAGTTGTTGGTCATATTGTCTGTAGATGAATGATTCAAGAGTGTCGTTGGTAAGTAGAGGCTAGACGGGAGTTGGGGAGCTGTATGAGTTGAGNATATATATATATATAAAAGTTTTGTGTGTTGATAAATTTGTTACCAAGGTTCAACACAAGCATAGATAAAAAAGAGCTAGTAAAAAGAGCAACATGAGTTTTAATGTGGAAAATCCAAAAGGTTAAAAACTACGGAATCTGGTCAAGTTGAAATGATTTCACAAAACCGATGTTGGTTATATGACATTACCGACTGTTAAATTGATGAAAGCTATATTACATAAGTGGGGTTATCGACGTGACTTCCGCTAGGAGAGTGGCGAAATATGTTAGAAAAATGGAGGTGACCCAGATACTGTGAAAGAAGATCAACAGCAGAGGTTGTGTTAGAAAATATGATGACATCATCATCGGAAGAGTGGCCAGAAGGTGGTGGTCCGGTGGTAGCTACAGTGGTGACCATGCAACTAAGGTTTGGCGTTGAAGGCGACCTAAATGTGGCTGTCCAATGATGATGACGATGGTTACCGAGCAGCGATCTTGCAACAGCAAAAACGACTAGATAGTAGGGGACCTTTGACGGCGAAGGTCAAGCGATTGTGGTCTGGTGGCGAAGATGATGGTGGCTAGACAACAATGACCTGACAATGATAACGTCCACATGGTGATGGTTCAATGGCGACGATGGTGGTGGTCGGACTACAGTGGTCTGGTGATAGCGGCGAGACGATGGTGGTGGTCTGGTGTTTGTGACAATGGTAACAAGGCAATGGTTATCCGGCTATGGCGGCCACACGATGGTGGTGGTCTAACTGTGATGACGATGGTGGTTGAGTAGCAATTTTCTTAGAGCGAGGGTTGTCAAACAACAGTGGTCTAGTAGCGACAATGGTGTTCGAGCAACTATGGCTCGACAGAGACAACTGTAGTGGCCTTCTAGTGGTGGTCTAGCCATGACGGCTACTAAATGATGGTGATTTCGTGTTGCTATTAGTGTGGTCGGGCAACGGTGGTCGGGCCATGGCAGCTACTTGAAGGTGGTGGTTTGATGGCGGTGATGATGGTGGTCAGGCAATGGTAGTCCGGCAATGGTAGCAAACCGATGATGTGGTGGAAGTTGGGCAGCAGTGGCCCACGACGGTGGTCGGATGATTATGGTCTAATTGTGATGATGGTACTTGTTAGGCAGTGGTGGTCTGAAATTGATGGTGTCAAGACAACAGTGGTCCGTCAGCAACGGCTGTGTTGGTCAGGCACAATCGTTCGACGGAAATGACTATAGGGGCAAGGCAATGGCCCAACAATGGCGGCAGCCCCGATAATGTTCCAGCGATGGTGACAACCTGATGGTTGTGGTTTGACGACATCGACGATGGTGGACGGACAATAATGATTTGAGATGATGACGATGATGGTTGGATAATAGTGGTCCGAAGGCCATGACGACTAGATGGTGATGGTCCCACGGTGAAAACTTTGATGTCGGGTAGTAGTGGTTCGATGGCGGTGGCAGGATGAGTGTGGTTCCAAGGAGAAATGGTTGACATTATGGAAGCAACATGATTCTTGTCAATCAATCGCCATAGCATATTTTCTTCTTTTTCTTCTTGTTGATCCCCATCTTATGAAGCCAAACTTGGAGGAGTAAGAGTGGTAGTATCTACAAGTGTTTCAAAATCGTTATATGAAAGGAGTTCTTGGATCTTTACTTTCCAAACCTGATATTTCTCATACGAGAGGGGCTGATTTGATAGATTCTTGATGTGAGACATCAAGAACTCAAGTGAGGTGGGAATATTTGTTTCTTTACTCCTATGGAGAAAGGCTGGGTAGTAGAACAAGATTTCATGAAAACAGAAAGATGAAGAATAGACAAATCAAATGTGTCCTAAGACTAAATTCTCTGATACCCTGATAATAAATCCAATCTTGATCAGCAGAGGAGAGGAGAAGAAATAATTTGCAGAAGCTTAAACAAACAAAAGATAAGCAATTCTTATTTAATTTCTGTTTCAATTACACAGCTCAAAGAGGAGTAAATTATGGCCCCTAATAACGGCATACTTGTAAATATGCAGGAAAGGAATGTACATAAATTATAGCCTACATTCAAAACCTAGCACATTCAAGAGTCATGAGAAGATGCGAGAAAAGGCAAAGCTGTGGAGCTCAGAGGGCGCACCTTCTTCCTTCAATGACAAATCCAGGTAACATCAGAGCTTAGGAGGAGCACCTTCCTCCTTCAATGTCAAAACCAAGTAATATCTCATTTTAATTTGAATGCCTTGATAATGTAAGAATTAGTTAATGTTAGGCTCGTCGGACTTTTCTGATCGAGACACTCAATTTGACTATGAACCTGTTGCATTTAGATATCATTAGATCCCTCAATGTACGATCTAAAGCTTCATTTTAAGCTTTACGTGCTCACTTTGGCATACATCAGACCATTTTCTATCTGGTTTAGTTATCTTATTATGACACTTCATTTGATCATAAATTTGAATGTGTGCATTTCCGAATTTGAGTGTTTTAGCTTTTGATCTAAATGTGCTTTGAGATTCAAACCAATCAATATGATTATCTTAGGGATCAATCAACACCAATGTCTCTTTCTGGATTTTTCGTCTAAGTGATCAATATTTCCTTCTTTCTCAAATCAAAGCATTAATGTCTTTTGCAATTTTATTTTCTTTAGGCCCTCATCGGACCTTCATATATATAAAACTAATTCCAGCACAAAACATGAATACACTTCGCTATAGTAACTAAAACATGATGAAGATAATACTGATAACACACTAACAATGTGCTTAAAATGTTCCACAGACTTAAAAATGTGGAGCGGCACAAGCAAACAGTTGAAGTAATACTATATATATTCATATATCATAAAAAAAAAGTACCTGAAAATCATTTGATTTGTCAACGATAGCTCCTCCTTCAGAAATAGAGAACAAGGCCACAAGAGGCTGAGGGAAGTCTCCTTTAATAGAGCGTGTGATACTGAAAATTTGTTAGAAATTTTGGATTGCCTTGCATAGGGCTATTAAAAAAGCTCATTGTTCGCCAACAACTCATGTTTGAATCATTCATTGAGTAAAAAAGTCAATCACGAATAATTTTCTTAAGATCAAATTATGAACGAGAAAAATACAAACAATATTTTATTCAATTCTGTTCAACTTGTTTTAGTTTGAATAAACAGCTCGTGTGGTTATATGATTTTGCGCCTTCTACTGCACAGAAATGACCCGGGTTTGAATCCACTACCATACATAATTTTTTTTTATTAAATTAAAATGAACCAATTTTGAACCAAATTCAAGCCGAACACGAAAAAAAATTTGTAAATCAAGCAGAACAATAGCACATTGTCTATGAGCATTTTCGTACACAAGCCAATTTTAAATGAACAGAACACGAGTCAAGTCTAAGATTGCTCAAGCTCAGCCCATTTACACCCCTAATATTGCATATTGCATGCATAAAATGAAAGATTATTATTGATGTGATTATAAGGCCGTCAATGTCGAGTAGCATCAATAGAAAAGATTAATGCTGGCAATAATTAATGAATAAGATGTAATTATATGGAGATTATGCGCCTTGGTATTTACAGAGAAGTTTTAAAATTATGTGCTGGTAGTCTAAATAAATAGGAATTGGGCGGCATGTAGGTAAATGCTCCTAATTTATTTGCATGCTCTAATTCTTCCCAATTACTTGTCGATTCGGATGATAATTTTGAGCCAATGAAAGTCATAGAGTTTGTGCAAGCACGTTTTTTTGAAAATATTTCCATAGATTTCAGAAAATGAAAGGAATAATTTTCTAGTTATGAACTGCTTCATTTTTTTTGGAACATGCAACAACAAATTTTATCATTTTGGCATAAATTTTGAGGTATTTTTTGAGATAAAATTTATTTCTAGTAAAATTAAAGATCATTCAAAGCTCTTATTCAACAAGCTTATAGTCAAACTGATTGTCTCAACAAGACAAACCAAATGATACCAAAATTGGTACAATCGGAGTCTAACGAAGCCCGAATCAAGCTATTAAAATTTATTTAGAGGCTAAGGATCATTAATTAGATGGATTCTGAACTTGACATGTTTATATTTAAATAGAGTATCTCGACGATAGGAATCCAACGAGCCTAAGCTCTCTTAATTTTGGGGTAATTAAGACTCCACTCATAAAAAATTTCTCTATGATCAAGAGAGATCAATTTGTGTCATTTGATCGTGTGATGATGTGAGTTATTTGTCAAATTACCAAAATATTCATCCCCTACGGACTATAAATAGACCCCATCTCTTCATTTGAGTGGGGGAGGAGAAAAGCCAAATTCTAGTGTTGTTCTAGACTGAAGACTCGAAGATAACTTCCGGCTTCCATAACCACCGACTACTATCCAACACCGCTCGTCAATAGTCATTGACCATAGTTGGCAACCACATAGAAAAAGTCAAATTTTGGTTTATTTCTCTGGTTGTTGCTAAGTTTGCTTTATCTCAACCTTCTTTTGTTTCTTTTTTGCTATCTTGTATTGGCTAAATGTCGTGATTGGTATTGTTTTTCTTTTATTATTTTTTATCTTGGCTAGATGTTGCTATTAGTATTTATTTACTTTTACTACCGATTCTTGGCTTCCTGCTGTGATTGATATAGATCTGTGATGATATCCAATATTTATTAAAATTCAATCATGTGTTGGATATATTTTTAAAAAATCAATATGTTGGGATGGAATTTTAATGCTTATCAGCAGGTAAGTTCTGACATCAACTGTTTTAGTAATTATAAACATTATACTTTTTACTTTATATTGTGCTTATTAATTCTCCTTTTATTTTTTGGTAGTTTTTTGTTGATTTGTTGTCTTTGTTTATCTCCTTTATAGAGGCTCCCATATCACGGGGACTGTCTTTTTTATCATTTGAGTTCTATTTTATTTTCTTTATATTTTGAAACTCTTTCTTTTTCTCCAACAAAGTTAGGTGTGGCTTTCACATTTTCTCAAAAAAATAAAGTTATCTTTGAAGAGCATGGATCATTAAAAAAAATGTATATAGATTTGTGGTTGATATATAGAATTAGAGTTTATGTTCATAATGTGCACGTTTTTATGGGTGGTCGAGCGCAATAAAGTTGGGAGTGATAATAAGTGTTAAAATTGATAGCATCAACACTAATGTTGATAGTTTGTATTACTCTTTTAGGCAATGATGTTAGCCTTTGACATACATCTATCCTGGCGGTTTTGTATGTCTTAATGGTGTGCCATGGTATATGTAATAATGTGTATCGATATTATTAGAAATAATGGGCAACAATGATAGATGATGTCAGCCTTAGTCTTACATGGTTGCCAAATGTTACTATTAAATATAGGCTACAATTACAGTATGCATAATGTTGATGCCAATTATTTGCAGCAGGCGTATGTGTTGATAATTTTTATGACGGTATGTGATGAAATTGCAGGCGGCTAGCATTGGTGTAAATAATATACAGAAACTTTTTAAGCAATCATTTAATTAGTTTGTTGTTGCGTGATCTAGATATACACCAGTTGATATGATATATATATAAATCAAACAGGAGAACGATAGATGAAGCGAAAAAATAGAATGAGAAAAATTCACACCAAAAAAGAACACACACAGTGGAACACACGGATTTACTTGGTTCGGCAAATTACATACGTCTACGGAGTTGCAGAGGATTTTATTACTTGAGGAATTTACGTCAGTCGATCACCTCGACTTACAAGAGAAATCTCTCACTCTTCGTTGCATTCTGTTTCTTCTTCTTTCTCTATTTTTTTCTCTATACATGGAGATACATCGAAGAAACTCTACATCTAGATACACCGAAGAAGACAAACTTACAAGAAAAATAAACTTAATTTCTCTTCTGCCACAAGCCACCAAGAAGAAACCTAGGGAGAACAATCTTATTCTTCTTCCTTTTGCTGCAAGGAACTTCTCCTCCTTACACTTTTCTTCCTCTGCCCCGAGGAAACCTTCCTCTATCCCGAGGAAACCGAAGAAGAACTCAAAACGTGATATCTAAACTCAAGGAGAGTCATCCAAAACTTTTATCACGAACAGAAGGGAGCGAAGACGTGCTTCACTTCACAAAAGAGGAAGACATGAGTGGTTATTTGTGAAGAAGTGTGACTCTCCAAAGTAAAATAACCGCCCAAACATAGTGGACTCCACCGTTTCTAACATAGTTAATTATGAAGTGGGCACATAGTCGGTTTCGTTAACCTCAAAAATTATTTTCGCATTAATGCGACCACCATTCGAGCCGGTCTCAATTATACAAAACGAGTCAGTTCAAATTACCTATTTATTTATCTTTAATTCTCAATTAAATTGCTAAAATTTCTTATACAAATATAATTTTATAAATTATATTAAATCAAACAAATAATCGTGAATTTAAAATTTTTCAAAATAATAATTAATATGAGATTAATCATACTAATTCATTATATGCTCACCACCTAAATGGCATTGGAGTTCAAGATGTAGNAACGGCATACTTGTAAATATGCAGGAAAGGAATGTACATAAATTATAGCCTACATTCAAAACCTAGCACATTAAAGAGTCATGAGAAGATGCGAGAAGAGGCAAGGCTGCGGAGCTCAGAGGGCGCACCTTCTTCCATTAATGACGAATCCAGATAACATCAGAGCTTAGGAGGAGCACCTTCTTCCTTCAATGTCAAAACCAAGTAATATCTCATTTTGACTTGAATGCCTTGATAATGTAAGAATTAGTTAATGTTAGGCTCATCGGACTTTTCTGATCGAGGTGCTCAATTTGACTATGAACCTGTCACATTTAGATATCATTAAATCCCTCAAAGTACGATCAAAAGCTTCATTTTAAGCTTTACGTGCTCACTTTGGCATATATGGGACCATTTTCTATGTGGTTTAGTTATCTTATTAAGACACTTCATTTGATCATAAATTTGAATGTGTTCATTTCCGAATTTGAGTGTTTTAGCTTTTGATCTAAATGTGCTTTGAGATTCAAACCAATCAATATGATTATCTTAGGGATCAATCAACACCAATGTCTCTTTCTGGATTTTTCGTCTAAGTGATCAATATTTCCTTCTTTTTCGGATTTTTCAAATCAAAGCATTAATGTCTTTTGCAATTTTATTTTCTTTAGGCACTCATCGGACCTTCATATATATAAAACTAATTCCAGCACAAAACATGAGTACACTTCGCTATAGTAACTAAAACATGATGAAGATAATACTGATAACACACTAACAATGTGCTTAAAATGTTCCACAGACTTAAAAATGTGGAGTGGCACAAGCAAACTGTTGAAGTAATACTATATATATTCATATATCATGAAAAAAAAAAACCTGAAAATCATTTGATTTGTCAACGATGGCTCCTCCTTCAGAAATAGAGAACAAGGCCACAAGAGGCTGAGGGAAGTCTCCTTTAATAGAGCGTGTGATATTGAAAATTTGTTAGAAATTTTGGGTTGCCTTGCATAGGGCTATCAAAAAAGTTCATTGTTGGCTAACAACTCATGTTTGAATCATTCATTGAGAAAAAAAGCCAATCACAAATAATTTTTTAAAATCAAATTATGAACGAGAAAAATACAAACAACATTTTATTCAATTGTGTTCAACTTGTTTTAGTTTGAATAAACAACTCCTGTGGTTATATGATTTTGCGCCTTCTACTGCACAGAAATGGCGCGGGTTTGAATCCACTACCATACATAATTTTTTTTATTAAATTAAAATGAACCAATTTTGAACCAAATTCAAGCCGAACACTAAAAAGAATTTGTAAATCAAGCAGAACAATAGCACATTGTCTATGAGTATTTTCGTACACAAGCCAATTTCAAATGAACAGAACACGAGTCAAGTCTAAGATTGCTCAAGCTCAGCCCATTTACACCCCTAATATTGCATATTGCATGCATAAAATGAAAGATTATTATTGATGTGATTATAAGGCCGTCAATGTCGAGTAGCATCAATAGAAAAGATTAATGCTGGCAATAATTAATGAATAAGATGTAATTATATGGAGATTATGCGCCTTGGTATTTACAGAGAAGTTTTAAAATTATTTCGGGAGGCTTTTTATTGAATTGAGGTTCTATTAATAAATGTTGTCACTTGTGAGAAACTGTAAATCTTTTCTGTATAAGTTGCTGGAAGATTTACATTCATACCACCAAAATCCTATGTATTTAAATATTTAACACCTAAATTTTAATTTTTACATATATGCCACGTTATCTATGAATGAAAAATATGTATTTCACTTTTTAAAAATTAAAATGACGGTATTTTTTACGTGATAAGGAAATTTTAAATGGTATAAATGTGAAAAATAAAATTTAAGTGCTGGTTGTCTAAATAAATAGGAATTGGGCGGCATGTAGGTAAATGCTCCTAATGTAATTGCATGCTCTAATTCTTCCCAATTACTTGTCGATTCGGATGATAATTTTGAAGCAATGAAAGTCATAGAGTTTGTGCAAGCACTTTTTTTGAAAATATTTCCATAGATTTCAGAAAATGAAAGGAATAATTTTCTAGTTATGAACTGCTTCATTTTTTTTTTGAACATGCACCAACAAATTTTATCATTTTGGCATAAATCTTGGGGTATTTTCTGAGATAAAATTTATTTCTATTAAAATTAAAGATCAGTCAGAGCTCTTATTCAACAAGCTTATAGTCAAACTGATTGTCTCAACAAGACAAACTAAATGATACCAAAATTGGTACAATCANTGCAAACTCTATATTATTATAATTTATATTGTTACAATAAATTATTTTAATAATTATATATTTATATTATATTTATCTTTTTATTTTCCAAATATGTTTATATATATATATTTACAATACATGCACAATTATATCTTGATAAGTTTTATATCAATCTTAAAATTTTTAGTTATTAAGAACGTTACTTGTGTTTAAGTTCTATTTATTTTTATCACATATTTATATTATCACATCATTTAAATCATACAAAATAATTTTAATATTTGTTACGTTATTAAGTTCAACTCTGGTTGAGAGTTGAACTTTTGAACTTTAAATCTTGAACCTTTTTTTTCTCGTTTAATAGTCAGTCTGATTTTCATAATCTAGTTGACAACATTGTTAACAAAATTGACAAACATATATTCATTCTGGTGATGTGTACAGGAATGCGTAATCAAGTAACAATAGTCAAAAGATTGTAAATTAACAATTTTAGCTGGGCGATGATGATTGAGAAAATGTGGTATAACCAATTGTAGTTGGGCGATGTTGATCAATCAATAGAGACCAGGTAGTAGTGATCGTGCACTAGCAATCTAATGGTTGTATTCAAGTGGCAGTGGTTCAACTAAGGCGGCTGAGTGGCAACCTTCTGACAACAGTCGAATGGCTATGGTTAGGCTTTGGTACAATGGTGGTGGTCCAATAATGGTGTTCAAGTAGAGCTCTATGATTCTTTAAACCTTTTCAATATCTTCAAAATCAACTATAAGTTCCCTTTATATAACAATGAGAGTCTATGTATATATTTTAGAGTGCATTTTGATCATTTTCTACAAAATCCCAAAACACTTCATTTGACAACTTAAAGTAATCCACCTTGATCACATGACAATTGTGAATTTTAAATCCTCAATTTGATTATAAGCATGTAAATTTGAAGATCATTTGGTCCTTCAATTAACATCTCAAGTTTTTTTTATTAAGCTTCAAGTGATTTATTTGAGCAAGTTATTTCGAAGTCCAATCAAATCTCTTTCAGTTTCCAAGAGTTTTCTCATAAGCCTACCCAAAAGATTTATAAGAAATTCATTTTTCTTTCAAAAAGGTTAGCTACAACTGTAATCAGGGGCAGAACCAATATCATTTTTAGGGTGGTCACAATCACCAATTATCTAATATTTTTTAACTATTTGACAAAAAAGTATATGGAGGAATAGTTATTAAATCGTCTAACTTATAGAAGAAAAAAATGATAAATTTTACTATTTATATAAATAAATTACAAACTCTTGTTCAGTAACTACTCCCTAAATATAACATGATATGATTCCGCCCCTGATCTCAAGAATGCCAATTAACCATTGCATGGTTATTTTAGGCCTGATACCCGTTTTGTTTTGTAAATCAACCAAACATACTTTGATCTCTTCTGGGAATCATTTGCGCTTGCATCCAACAATCATATTAAATTATAGGATTAGTCATATTTATCCCTTTTACCGATAAATAATANTAATTCGATGAAGCTATATATATATATATATATATATATATATATATATATATATATATAAAGTTTTGTGTGTTGATAAATTTGTGACGAAGGTTCAACACAAGCATAGATAAAAAAAGAGCTAGTAAAAAGAGCAACATGAGTTTTTATGTGGAAAATCCAAAAGGTTAAAAACTATGGAATCTGGTCGAGTTGAAATGATTTCACAAAACCGATGTTGGTTATATGACATTATCGACTATTAAATTGATGAAAGCTATATTACATAAGTGGGGTTATCGATGTGACTTCCACCAGGAGAGTGGCGAAATATGTTAGAAAAATGGAGGTGACCCAGATACTGTGAAAGAAGATCAACAGTAGAGGTTGTGTCAGAAAATATGATGACAACATCATCGGAAGAGTAGCCAGAAGGTGGTGGTCCGGTGGTAGCTACAGTGGTGACCATGCAGCTGAGGTTTGGCGTTGAAGGCGACCTGAAAGTGGTTGTCCAATGATGATGACGATGGTTACCGAGCAGCGATCTTGCAACAGCAAAAACGACTAGATAGTAGGGGACCTTTGACGGCGAAGGTCAAGCGATGGTGGTCTGGTGGCGAAGATGATGGTGGCTAGACAATAATGACTTGACAATGATAGCGTCCACATGGTGATGGTTCAATGGCGACAATGGTGGTGGTAGGACTACAGTGGTCTGGTGATAGCAGCGAGACGATGTTGGTGGTCTGGTGTCTGTGACAATGGTAACAAGGCAATGATTATCCGGCTATGGCGGCCACACGATGGTGGTGGTCTAACTGTGATGTCGGTGGTGGTTGAATAGCAGTTTTCTTAGAGCGAGGGCTGTCAGACAACAATGGTCTAGTAGCGACAATGGTGTTCGAGCAACTATGGCTCGACGGAGTCAACTGTAGTGGCCTCCTAGTGGTGGTCTAGCCATGACGACTACTAAATGATGGTGATTTGATGTTGCTATTAGTGTGGTCGGGCAACGGTGGTCGGGCCATGGCGGCTACTTGAAGGTGGTGGTTTGATGGCGGTCATGATAGTGGTCAGGCAATGGTAGTCCGGCAATGGTAGCAAGCCGATGATGGTGGTCCAGCGGTGATGTGGTGGAAGTTGGGCAGCAGTGGCCCACGACAGTGGTCGGATGATTATGGTCTGATTGTGATGATGGTACTTGTTAGGCAATGGTGGTCTGAAATTGATGGTGTCAAGACAGCAGTGGTCCGTCAACAACGGCTGCGTTGGTCGGGCACGATGGTTCGACGGAAATGACTATAGGGGCAAGGCAATGGCCCAACAATGGCGGCAGCCCCGATAATGTTCCAGCGATGGTGACAACCTGATGGTTGTGGTTTGACGACATCGACGATGGTGGACGTACAATAACGATTTGAGATGATGACGATGATGGTTGGATAATAGTGGTCCGAAGGCTACAACGACTAGATGGTGACGGTCTCACGGCTAAAACTTTGATGTCGGGTAGTAGTGGTTCGATGGCGGTGGCAGCTAGATGAGTGTGGTTCGAAGGAGAAATGGTTGACATTATGGAAGTAACATGATTCCTGTCAATCAATTGCCATAGCATATTATCTTCTTTTTCTTCTTGTTGATCCCCATCTTATGAAGCCAAACTTGGAGGAGTAAGAGTGGTAGTATCTACAAGTGTTTCAAAATCGTTATATGAAAGGAGTTCTTGGATCTTTACTTTCCAAACCTGATATTTCTCATACGAGAGGGGCTGATTTGATAGATTCTTGATGTGAGACATCAAGAACTCAAGTGAGGTGGGAATATTTGTTTCTTTACTCCTATGGAGAAAGGCTGGGTAGTAGAACAAGATTTCATGAA
>JXCR01040158.1:0-16435 GCA_002079205.1 Phalaenopsis hybrid cultivar | reverse complement strand
CACATGTGTCCTCACAAATACTGGTTCGAGTCACTGCAGCTGGAGAACGGTGGGTCTGTTCTACTTGGTGATAATAAAGCTTGCAGGGTAGTCGGCAGCGGGACAATCAGAATCAAGATGTTCGATGGAGCTGAAAGGATACTGCAGCACGTCAGGTATGTCCCGGAACTCAAAAGAAATCTGATCTCTCTAGGTACGCTGGAGTCAAGTGGATACTCATTCAAGGCAGAGAATGGTTGCATCAGAGTATCCAAAGGTTCTCTCATAGTCATGAAAGGAGTCAGAAAGAATGGACTATACTCACTAGTTGGAAGAACCGTGATCGGCAACTTCTCAAATACAGTTCAATCAGAACCTGACAAGAACAGACTATGGCACATGAGATTGGGGCATGTAAGTGAAAGAGGCTTACAAGAACTANTCTAGGGATAGTTTTTTTTTTTTTTTCTCTTAACCAATATTTTATAAATTTGGCTAAATTTTTAGACGAGTCTTTCAGACGACTCATACGAATTCTTTTGATCATAAATTATTTTGTATTTTTTAATAATTTAATAATTTTAAAGTAACCGAACTTGGGCTCATCGAATTCCTATTTTAGTTGTAGGAACATGATTGAGATTTGATGATGAATAAAAAAATGGAAAACTCTGGCATGTCCAAAGCAGTATCAATATCCAAAATAGCATAAAAAATTATAAGAAAATAAAAAATGTTCAAAGTAAATAAACAAATAACAAATATGAAATGTCCTACAATAACCTACTAAAAAATTGTCCCTCAAATTTCACTGCTCCAATGAAAATAGCGTAGCTAAGCTACTCAATGGTCAGCGGACTTCGTCATGAAATACTCTCTCTAGGTTGAATCTTCAATTAACTTCATAGAAAAAAATGTAGTGGCATGCCCTCAAAAATTTCTGAAGTTGCCTCCAGAATTTGCATAACCTTCTGGACAGAAGTTACATGTGATAGGTTGGGGTCATTAGTGGATGAAGCAACTAACTGTGAGATCTGACTTCTAAGGAAAGCAGCTCCCTCTTCTTTTTTCAACCTGGGGGCACTTTAGCCTACCCATGGACTCAACTTCATCAAGGTTCCCCAACTTCTCCTCCAGCTCAAGATCAATTACATTGTATTTAGATTTATTTGCAGCAGACACGACCTACAAATTTATATAACATGTTTTTGTATTTGAAAACAATTTAAAAATTAGAAAAAATATGGGACATTTCAAAAATGCTCACCGGCAGTCTCTCCATCCACCGCTCCTTGGAAGCATCAATTGAAAACAAAAAACTACAGAGAGAGTCATTTCATCGAAAAAAAAAAAATAGTGATGTTGTTGAAGGATGGAGAACACAATAAACATATAGAGGGTTAGACATTGGAGGGAAGAGGGAGAGGAGAGAGGCAACTTGTTGCCACCAGAGATCAAAGGGAAGCGAGAAAGGAGAAAGGCAACTAATTGGCACCGGAGAGAGGCGCAAGAGATGAGCAATCGAGAGAGGCATGACCTAGCGCAAAAGAGACGTGAGAGAGAGGGCAGCAATGAGATGGGAGCACCGAGAGGGGTATACGAGTAATAGTTTTGCAAAGAAATACGGGTTGCGGGAACTACTAGCCGCGTTTAACATAAATTTTTAAGCAACACTACCTAGCTGTGGTTTCCAAACGCTTCATCCAGTGTCTTCAGAATGCACTGCACCAAATAAGTTGCCCCAAACGGGTTGTTAGATGCTTTGGAACTTAATTATAATTTTTTTTTTAATTTAGTTGTTACATCTAGATTTATAATAAACCGATCATTTGTCAATCTATTTTCAAGAGTCGATCTAAAAGTAAATTATGATTTGAAAATTTGAATTTTGTCTTATAAACAAATATTGGTTATGAGCCAAGGGATTCTGAGGCACACACATTTTAGATATTCAACATTTAGAATTACTTTTGTATTTTTATTTTTGACAAAGCAGTGATGTAAACATTAATCCTATCAATCAAATAAAATTACATAACACATGATCGGGTTCACGACACCTTGTGACTTTAAACCAAATAAAATCTTGTCAATCTTATTATCCCCCTTGGCATATAAGCTGGAACAAAAATTACTAAACGTGTCTCTTAACTCTTAAATTTGATTACAATTGATTGAGTCCTTATTAGACTATGAAAGTGCCAAAATCTTAAAAACGATCATAATGTATATTCAAAATAAATTTCCTCAAGCAATAAGAAAACCCAAATACTTCATGGATCTTATGGGCCTATTGGATCAAGCTCGTCGACCATGCATTTAATGATATGATTATGCCAATAGTACTCATTAGTCATACCTTTGTAAGTGAAAAGCTACAGAGCTTCTTGCTACTCAGAAGAACCTCACGAGTACCTTTCAAAGCTCGTTGGCTTTCACATGAGTTCATCCAATTGGGTTCACTAAGCATAAATTTTCTAGTGAGTTTCTCTAGCCAAGCTCTCTCACAGTTCTCGTGTTCGTCTTTCAAGCTTGTCTGTATTAATTGAATCATCCTACCAAGCCCACTGATAGCCATCTGGCTGCTGCACCGAGCTTGATGAATGTATTTCTGAGGCAGAAGGAAGAGAACTTCAGTCCATAATCAAGAACATATTATTTAATTTTTAAGCTCCCTATAGACTAAGAGCTAATTTTAAAAAACCCTAAATGAGTGAATGACTTCTCATGAATATCCTTCTCTTTGTCTAGTTAGATCATTTTGGTCTCTACATATTGTAAAGTATCAGTTAAAAAATATTAACATGAGGCGTCAAAATAGATATCCTTTCAAAATTTGGTTAGAACCGAATGCATAAACCTAAATTTTAACTTGAACTTATTGGAATGTCAGTTACATGTTCCCCTTCAATGAGTTGCGCAGACTAGTAATGTGTGAGTGTTTTAATTGGTTAACAATTTGAGGTTTCTCAAAAACATTATCTATTTCTTCACTCAAATCAAAATGAACAAGAGGTTATTTCTTCGCAAATATTTATGATATTGATGTATTTCAAATTTTGTGTAATTTTGATACACTCTATTCTATTTTTTTAAGATTATTTGGTTGAATGTAAAAGTAAACCTCTAAAATTATTTTTTTTTCTTATGTTTGGTTGGTTATAAATGAAAAACAATTTTATAGCATGAATATACTAATGTCAGTATGAGTTCATAGATGACAAGCATGATAGAGAGGTCTTGATATTACAGAGTGAGATCTTGAGGGTCATTCATTGTGGTCTTAGTGAGGTTGCACGCAATGTATTTAAAAATTATTAGATAAATTTAGAATCCTTTAATGAACTAAAAAAAATATTCCAAATTCATTAATATTTTAATTTGTATCTATTTTTCTTCCAAACAAGTGCTCAAATTTTCAAAACCCAACATTTGATTTGTACTATTATATATACATACAAACAAATTTGTCCCAAGTTAATAAAATAAAACCAACATGTGCACAACTAACCCTTAAACCAACTAACAAATCTAATTTGATTGACTCTAAGCCTAGATTAATCTAGCAAGCATGATATCAATCAAAAAACATAAATTTGAATGTATGAGTTCATGCATGAATGTATTATATTCTATACCAATTAAATGATCAATTTTGTTTGTGCTCTACGAAGGATTAAGAATTTGACTTTAAAAATAAAAGGAAAATGAACAGAACAAGTTCTTGTTTATCCAATTAAACTTTAATCAAAATAAATGATTCAAATTTAGCTCAATTGATATATATTCAAATTAGCCTATAATTAGTTTGAATTAGTTCCAAATTCAAATCAAAATATCTTTAGAAATTTTGACATAAAAATTAATAGAATCATCATATGTTCAAATACAAATAAAAAAGTTCCTATTGCTTATTGTTATTGCATTTTTTTTTTTTGAAAGGTGGTAGCTAAAAATAAGTAAAAAGTAAAATTTCCATACACATCACTCCATTTTTATATATTTATATATCTGACACCTAAACTTCAATTTTGCATGCATATGTACCACCTTATCAATGCATGAAAAGTTATATTTTACCATTCAAAAATAAAAATGGTGGCATTTTCTTATGTGATATGAATGATTTGGGCAGTAATGTAATAGAAAAGTGATGTTTAGGAGATAGATGTGTAAATACATAGACATTAGGTGTTATGTATGTAGTCGTTTCAATTAAAAATACATTNAATTAAATGATCAATTTTGTTTGTGCTCTACGAAGGATTAAGAATTTGACTTTAAAAATAAAAGGAAAATGATCAGAACAAGTTCTTATTTATCCAATTAAACTTGAATCAAAGTAAATGATTCAAATTTAGCTCAATTGATATATATTCAAATTAGCCTATAATTAGTTTGAATTAGTTCCAAATTCAAATCAAAATATCTTTAGAAATTTTGACATAAAAATTAATAGAATCATCATATGTTCAAATACAAATAAAAAAGTTCCTATTGCTTATTGTTATTGCATTTTTTTTTTTTTTGAAAGGTGGTAGCTAAAAGTAAGTAAGAACTAAAATTTCCATACACATCACTCCATTTTTATATATTTATATATCTAACACCTAAACTTCAATTTTTGCATGCATATGTACCACCTTACCAATGCATGAAAAGTTATGTTTTACAATACAAAAAAAATGGTGGCATTTTCTTATGTGATATGAATGATTTGGGCAGTAATGTAATAGAAAAGTGATGTTTAGGTGATAGATGTGTAAATACATAGAAATTAGGTGCTATGTATGTAGTCGTTTCAATTAAAAATACATTCACAAGCATGGACGGGCGGAGCTAAATAAAAAAAATTACATATGGTGAGAAAATAATCACAATTTCTTTGCAATTAGGATCGATAAAGTTAGAGTGGAAAATCTCTGCCAATGCCACCACTTGAAACAACTCTAGAAAATAAAAACAAGAAGGAAATTACATCCCCAAAGCAATGATTAGACAAAAAGCAAATGTAATAACCCACTTTGTGGGATTTGTTCTTCTGTAGAGATAGTTTTTGGATTGCTTTTACGACAATAGAAAGGGATATTTACATAGATAGCATACAATTTTTATGTATTTACAAAGCATTGCCAGATTTACATAAAAAAANTACGTCCACAAGCATGGACGGGCTGAGCTAAACTTAGAAAATTACATATGGTGAGAAAATAATCACAATTTCGTTGCAATTAACATCGATCAAGTTAGAGAGGAAAATCTCTGCCAATGCCACCACTTGAAACGTCTCTAGAAAACCAAAACAAGAAGGAAATTATATCCCCAAAGCAATGATTAGACAAAAAGAAAATTACAATTAGCCACTTTGTGGGATTAGTTCTTCTGTAGAGATAGTTTTTGGATTGCCTTTACGATAATAGAAAGGGAAATTTACATAGGTAGCACACAATTCTTATGTATTTACATATCTAGCATTGTCAGATTTACATAAATGAAATTTTGGTGGTTTAAACTTAAGGATTTGAGTGCTATGAATGAAAATATGTAAGTTTAGGTGTGAGATGTGTAAATACATAAGAATTTTTTTTATCATGAATGTAAATGCCTCTAATAGAAATAGTAAAAAAAAAAATTTGCATAAATATCATNAGGATTTGAGTGCTATGAATGAAAATATGTAAGTTTAGGTGTGAGATGTGTAAATACATAAGAATTTTTTTTTATCATGAATGTAAATGCCTCTAATAGAAATAGTAAAAAAAAATTTGCATAAATATCACATAATTCTTATGCATTTCTATATCTAACCCATAAGTTTGATATTTATATTCATAACACTTTGGTTTTAGAGTTTATGCTTGATAAAAGGTACTTCACTTTTAAAAAATTAGTGATATTGATATTTTTGATGTGATATCAAAAATTTGAATGTTATGTCTGTAAATATGAAAAATTATGTGTTAGATACATAAAAATATACAAATTGTGTTATATGTATGTAAATGTCACTAAAAAATATTGGTCATTTTAATGATTGATTTTCTAAAAAAAAAAAATCAATTTCATTTCATGAACCATTTCAAGAAAAGAAAATTTGAAAGGGTGATCAAGAGTTGTTCTTTTAAGAGATAAAATACAAAAGTTAAAGTCACCTCAATTAAAATCCAAGAAAAATAATGAGCCTTGTGCCTACCATGTCTACAATTTGCACCTCATTTAAGAAAGCAGTGAAGTTTCGTTCTGTTGCGATGAACGCCAATGCATGGATTTGATTTTGTTTGATAATACAGCGCCTGTAGTTGTTTCAATGTAACGGCAAATGTGCTCTCCATAGACATAACTTTTAAAAGAACTTCGTTGAACGGTGAAATCAACTCCTAGAATGATTAAGTCTCAAAGGCAACAAAAGTTCCAAGTAGACTTTGAGATTATCATGGCCAAATATCACCAAATCATCTTAAATAAATTCAGGTTATATTTATGGGATTCCTTGCTTGAGCAAGTTAATTTTCTCTACGGAACTCGTTTCTTTCAGAACAAGTCAATGAAGGCAGGCAGATTCCAATGCCAATTTTTTGGGCAACCAGCACAGTCCCTCATCCTTTACCAAAGTTAACAAAATGCATCCACTATGTGCTTTACTGAATTATTGCACTCTCTTTCCCACAAAAATTCATATTTTGCATAACAAATAAAAGTGAAAGCTGAAATGTCATGAAAAGACAAAATTTCTCAGAAGATTTGCATCTTGCAATAAAAATATAAATTCTTTTCTAAAAAAAATATTTATGTGAATTTAATTATTACATACCTCGCATATGAAGGATCATAAATGTGAGATATGTTCATTGAAACTTAAACTTTTGACCAACAAACTAAGGTGCCTTGCATAAAAGAAAATATTACATTAGGATAATTGGATGTGAATCACACATCATGTGCATGGTAAATACATGTTCGGATGATAAACAATGTTTTTTTCGTACTTGAGAAAACATTTCATTGAAATTTGTGTCAACTCAAAAAAACTATTTACTAAAGATTAGGATCTATTTTGTAAGTGACTTTTTTTTACTAAAATTTATACATTTTTAGGATTATGTATCTAACAAAGATATAAATTTATAGATAGAATTCGTTTAGGTTTTTCATCCAACAATACTTCTCAATACTCTATTTTTTTTTATACTAGATGGTATAATTGTAAGAATTCAATTAAAAAAATTTACAAGGGATTCCACATAAAAGAAATTATTAAAAAAATTTAAACAGAAAAGATCTTTCATCAATTGAATTTTTTTAAGATAAATATAGTTTTAAGAGTTTTCTAATGAGCTGTCCTTCTTGCTTAAAATTTTGCCTGCATATTACACTCATCATAAAATAATTAAATAAATCACCTTGATTAAAGTTGAAACAAAATTATAGATATATATATATATATATATATATGGCAACTTATCAAAGCATCTTTCTTTTTATTTTGTTTTTCCATCCAATAATTAATCATATATTTATAAATATAAATATATAAAAAGAAGACAAAAACAAATGCCTGAAAATCCTTCCATTCCCCCAAATCCTGCATAATTAAACAAAACAAAACAAAGCAGCCTGAACAAATGAACACCAAGTTCATCTTCCACTCCTTATTTCTACTATTATGACAATAAACCCTCTATATTACTCTCTCAAGTAAAACTATTACAAATATACCTAAATCACCGAATGAATCATGACAATTAAACCACCCTCAAAAATTAACCCCCAAAGGAACAAGTCCCCCAAATTTCAGCAGCTCCATTGACACCAAACTATTTACTCCCATACTGCAAAGTCAGTCTCTTGCTCTTAAGAATTAAAAAAATNTAACAAAGATAGAAAATTATCAATAGATTTTTTTTTTGTTTTTACATCCAACAATACATCTCAATACTCTATTTTTTATATACTAGGTGGTATAATTGTAAGAATTCAATCAAACAAAAAATTTACAAGGCATTCCACATAAACGAACCCATTAAGAAAAAAATTAAAACAGAAAAGATCTTTCATCAATTGAATTTATTTTAAAATGAATATAGTTTTAAGAGTCTTCTAATGAGCTATCCTTCTTTCTTAAAATTTTGCCTACATATTACACTCATCATAAAACAATTAAATAAATTACCATGATTAAAGCTGAAACAAAATTATATATATTCTTTATATAAGGTGGCAACTTATCAAAACATCTATCTTTTTCTTTTATTTTTCCATCCAAGAATTAATCATATATTTATAAATATAAATATATAAAAAGAAGAGAAAAACAAATGCCTGAAAATCCTTCCATTCCACCAAATCCAGCATAATTAAACAAAATAAAACAAAGCAGCCTGAAGAAATGAACACCAAGTTCATCTTCCACTCCTTATTTCTACTCTCTCAAGTAAAACTATTACAAATATACTTAAATCACCGAATGAATCATGACAATTAAACCAACCTCAAAAATTAACCCCCAAAGGAACAAGTCCCCCAAATTTCAGCAGCTCCATTAANTATTTCTACTCTCTCAAGTAAAACTATTACAAATATACTTAAATCACCGAATGAATCATGACAATTAAACCACCCTAAAAAATTAACCCCAAAAGGAACAAGTCCCCCAAATTTCAGCAGCTCCATTAGCACCGAACCATTTCCCCCCATACTCCAAAGTCAGTCTCTTGCTCTTAAGAATTAAAAAAANTCCATTAACACCGAACCATTTCCCCCCATACTCCAAAGTCAGTCTCTTGCTCTTAAGAATTAAAAAAAAATATAATGAAATTTACTAATCCGTAATTAAGGAAACCATTAGCAGAAGCTCCAGAGACTAAGATCCCCAATCTCATCAAACTCTTCTGCTTGATGTAAAGGAGTGAAGAACCCAAACGGGTTCCAAGTCGGATCCATGAAGCATTTAGGCGACTGGAAAGCTCCGAAGTCCACCAAACTATCCGCCGGTGGAGGTGATGACGATATTTCATCCTCTGCAACGGCGGAGGCGGCGGTGGTGGCGGCGGCGGCGGCGGCAGCGNCCTCTGCAACGGCGGAGGCGGCGGTGGTGGCGGCAGCGGCGGCGGCAGCGGCGATGCGTTGAATGGATTTGGGGGAGAGGAGGGAGGAAGGGGGTTGGTGAGGGGAGGAGAGGGGAAAGTTGAGGGAGGCGGAGGAGCCTTTGAGGCAGAGAAGCGCGGCGTCGTAAGCCCTGGCGGCGGCTTCAGGGGTGGAGTAAGAGCCGAGCCAAATGCGAGTCTTTTGATTTGGGGCTCTGATTTCGGAGACCCATGAGCCCCAGCTTCGCATTCTTACTCCTTTGAACTGCTTCTGGTTTCTGCGTTTCTGGCCGCCCGAGATGGTGGTGGTGGCGGCGGAGGAGGAGGAGGAGGAGGAAGTGGGAGATTGAGATTTCACCATTGTGAAGTGCGGGCGGCGGGATTTTGTCTGTTTGGTTGTTTGATTTGGCGATTTTGTGGGTTTGGAGAGCGGATTGATTGTAATGGGAGTGGAGGAGATGGGGAGTGGGGGAGGGTGGGGCATTTATAAGGAGCTTGGGTGGTTTTACATTTTTACCGTGGGGGAAAATTTTTGTGTAAATAATATTTTTATTACATGTTGATGATGTTTGAAGAATCTTTTTATAAAAACTTTCATATGTTGCAAAAGTTTGAGGAATTTTCAAAAAAATATGTATTATTTTTGTTATTTGCAAATGGAGATGAAATTAGTATTTGAATTATGAATTGAGCTTTGATGTATTTAGGTATCNTTTTGTGTAAATAATATTTTTATTACATGTTGATGATGTTTGAAGAATCTTTTTATAAAAACTTTCATATGTCGCAAAAGTTTGAGGAATTTTTAAAAAAATATGTATTATTTTTGTTATTTGCAAATGGAGTTGAAATTAGTATTTGAATTATGAATTGAGTTTTTATGTATTTAGGCATCTTATATGACTTTTGTATATATTCATTTTGTATTACACTTTAATCATTAAATGATAAAAATAATATCATGGGTAATAACTTATTTATCCAAGGGGAATTATACACACTTCTATTTTTGTTTTTTGTTGTCATTTAGTTAGTAAGATGTTCTTACAAAAATATTAAATTTTAAACATTTATTTTATAAATATTTAAAAGTTCATGGATATTTTTGTAAATAACCCTAGCACATTTAGGCTATGGCATAATTTTAGTGAGAAAATTAGAGAAAATTGCATGGCATGGGTTGGTCAATGGAGGAGCATTTGAAGAAAGTGGTGTTATATTTAAGCTTCATAGGAATTAGAAGACAAGTTAATGAGAAAGAAAGGAAAGTGGAAAAAAAAAAGTAAATTTTTAGCTATTTTTAATATGATTTTCTTATTTTATGAAAATTTAGGCTATGAGAATGTGGCAATTGACTTTCCAATCAAATTTTTGTTAGAATTGGAAAAGAAATGTAAATAAGAAAATTGTTTTTTTTAAAATTTCATGACTTAATAATAACATTATAATTGATAGACTATCAAAAAATTATTTAGCATGGAGTTCGAGGCATGGCCTGAATCTCGAGTCAAATTTATAAGCAAAGAACTTTCAAACATCAATTAAGAATTATCCAGAACTCANGTGATAACTTATTTATCCAAGGGGAATTATACACACTTCTATTTTTGTTTTTTGTTGTCATTTAGTTAGTAACATGTTATTAAAAAGATATTAAATTTTAAACATTTATTTTATAAATATTTAAAAGTTCATGGATGTTTTTGTAAATAACCCTAGCACATTTAGCCTATGGCTTAATTTTAGTGAGAAAATTAGAGAAAATTGCATGGCATGGGTTGGTCAATGGAGGAGCATTTGAAGAAAGTGGTGTTATCTTTAAGCTTCATAGGAATTAGAAGACGAGTTTATGAGAAGGAAAGGGGAATGGAAAAAAATGGTAAATGGTTTTAGTAAATTTTTAGCTATTTTTAATATGATTTTCTTATTTTATGAAAATTTAGGCTATGAGAATGTGGCAATTGACTTTCCAATCAAATTTTTGTTAGAATTGGAAAAGAAATGTGAATAAGAAATTTGTTTTTTTTTTTTTTTCATGACTTAATAATAACATTATAATTGATAGACTATCAAAAAATTATTCAGCATGGAGTTCGAGGCATGGCCTGAATCTCGAGTCAAATTTATAAGCAAATAACTTTCAAACAACAATTAAGAATCATTCAGAACTCGGGTTTTAGCAAACTTCTAGTTAAACTGAACGGCTCAATGAGACAAACATAATGACACCAAAGTGAACCAATCAGAGTCAAATCAAACCCAAATCAAGTCGTTAAGTTATTTTTGGAAGTTTCTAATACTCAATTGAAAGATTAAGCATAGATTTGAATCAAGCATCTCGACGAGACAAGTCCAAGGAGCTGAAGATCGCTCAAATTTAACATCGCTAAGACACTCAAACTTCAATGGATCTCTAGGGTGTTTGAATATTAAGTGGACCAGATTCTTTCCTTATCTGTTGGGAGGCATCTGCTTGAATTTATAAATAGAGTCCCTGAAGCGGAGGAACAGCTATACCTTGAAGCGGAGGAAGCTAAGAACTTGGAGGATAAGGAGATGAGGTAGAGTGTTCTATATCGAAGGTCAAGTGAATATCACCCACTTCTGCAACATTTGATCACTATCAACTACCGCTCGTCGGCAGCCGTCGATCACTTTCAGCCACGCCTTGTTCATCATAATGCAGCCCCTTATGAAGTCATGGCACACGATATTGAATCTTTTCATATGTTGCGAAGTAAAAAAGCATTAAGTGGAGTGATGACCAGCCTTACAGAGCAACGAAACCTTCTACGGAGCAATGCAACCACAAACCCCAAAGATAATGCATTGACACAGTTTGCATACGGTGCAACGATTCACCCCTCATATGATGCAACGAAACCCTTCGCATACGGTGAAATGACACCACTCATAGATGGTGTAAAAATGCATTCTGTAATAACTACTTACAACTGTAGAACTCAAAATTCGGTGACTTTCTATGAATTCCTGAAGCACTTTCCTTATAGCTCACCATTATGGCCTACGAGACCTACTATGGCCTACATTGTCCACTGCTAATACAACTCCCAACTACAACCTCTTTGTCGTACATACATACATTATTATGCTTCCCCGCTACAACATATGTGAAAAAATAAGGTTTATGCGGTCCATAGCTCATGCAGCTCCCAACTTTGATGTCTACCATTCGGATCACTGACATCATTGGCCATCATCCATATCTCTAGATTATTGATGTGGTCGTCACTAGATCACTTCTGCCTCACCTCGATCAATCGAAGCAAACCCAACCCAAGACCCATAGGAACACACCCCACAATAAGTGCTTTAAATCACCTTACTCGTGATACAATGAATTTATCATTACTCTTAAAAATCTCTCCTTATAGCCCACCACCACGATCTATGTGACCAACTACGACCTATGTGGTCCACAACTCATGCAGCTTTCAACTCCAGTCGTTGTAGTCAACAGATGCTACTATAGCTCCCTGCTATGCCTTAGGTGGCCAACTATGGCCTAGGTGTTCCACAGCTCATGTAGCTCCCAACTCTAGCCTTTTACGGCCTATTGATGTAATTACAGCTAACCATTATGACCTATGTAACCAATTACGGCCTACATGAACCACAACTCAAGCAACTTTCAACTCCAACATTTAAGTCTTATGAATTTATCACAGCTCACCATTATAGCCTACGTGAATAACTACGATCTCGTGGTCCATGGCTTATGCTGCCCTAACATCGGTATCTAAAGTCTACAAAAAGTTATTACAACTCACCACTATGACTTATGTGATCGACTATGGACAATGCAGTCTATAGCTCATGCAACTCCCAACTTCGGCCTATGTGGCCTACGAATGTTATCACAGCTCAGTATTATGGCTTACATAACAAGCTACAGCCTGCATGGTCCACAGTTCATGCAGTTTCCAACTCTAGTCTCTATGACATATAGACGTTATCGCAACTCGCTATATTTGCCTACGTGAATGACTACATCAAACTTGGTTTATAGCTCATGTAGTTCTAAACTCCATCCTCTGTGGTCTACATATGTTATTGCAGCTCACTGCAATGACCTATGAGGCCAACTACATCCTACATAGTCCACAGCTCATGCAGCTCCAAACTTCAGCTCCAATGGCCTATGGATAATATTACAGCTCTTTGTTATGCTTATGTGACCAACTACAGCCTACAACCTACACGGTCCAAAGCTCATGTAACTTCCAACTCCGACCTTCACGGAATGTTATCACATCTCACCATCATGGCTTATGAGACCAATTATGACCTAACCAGCCCATAGCTCTTACAGCTCTCAACTCTGATCTCTGCGGTCTATGGGTGTGTGTTATTACAACTCACCACTACAACCTATGTGGTCTCGACTCATACAGTACCAGACTCTGACTCATGTGGCCTACGAACATTATCATAACTCACCACTTGGTCTACGTGACCAACTACAACCTACATCATCCATAGCTCATATAGGTCCCAACTTCGTTCTCTATGGCAAATGAAAATTATCACAGCTCGCCAATATGACCTATGTGACCAACAGCAGCCTACATGGCTCACAACTCTCTATGATGGCTTTTGTGGCTAACCGACTCTTTTGAAGCAACCATCTACAACCCACGTGGCGAATTATTATCATATCCTTCAATTACTGTCTCTACAACAAGCTAGTGTTATTATCGTCTTCAACAACATACACGACAAACTACTGCCTCCAGAGCAATTGACTATGACATTTGTGGTCTATTAAAATTATTACAAAATATCCTTGTGCATCAATTTTGTAATTTTATCTTCCTTAAATTAGGAGAAAATTTGGCATGTGTATTCACTATTACATGGTGAATAAACTCAGTTGGGTCAAGCACGGGGGTTTTCTCCTTTATAGGATTTTCCACGTTTTTTTTTTTTTTATCTCTACCTGTCATTTTAATTACCTGAGTTTATTCTAAATTTGTGTATAATGTAAAAATACTAAATAATCATTCTATCATCATAAATTCTTCAGCACTCATCAACAATTAAATTATAAATACAAATTTCTAAACTTGTATCTTCTTTAATTTATTTAGAATTTCATATAGCATCACGTGAATATAAACTTTTCAGTAACCTTCGTTTTATTTATTTATTTTTAATCATGAAAATGGGAATTGGGGAAATATATGTATTAATTGATAAGTCAACAATAGTAAATGAAAGGGCATATACTCGTGGATCTATATATATTCATTGTTTGAATGTGCATATGATGGAGCAGCTCCACCCAATGGTTTTATGAGTAGAGTACACTAAAAATGATTTAGATGAATGTACGTACCGCACAATTTATATGTATTATATTTCTAACATATAAATTTGATATTTACTTATATAATATCAAAATATTTTAAAACCAAATCATAAATGTTTTTTAATATTAATTTCTTACTGGACCATATATTTTAGTGAGTATATTCTATTATGATTTTAACACTCCAGTGTTATATAAGCAAACAATAATAATAGCAAGCCTTTATCACACTAAATGGGGTTGGCCACATAAATTCTTTTTTCTCCATTGCATCCAACTGAGTGTCATAATTTCAATTAATTTGAATATATTAAGATCATTCTGGGTTTTTTTAGATCTATCTCTGCCTTTCATAACATAAGTCAAATCTAAAACAACTACTCTTCTAACTGGATCATCAGATGGTCCACGTTTAATGTGATCAAACCATCTAAGATGAATCATTGTAGTCTTTTCTACCACTTGAGCTACACCAGCCCTATAATCAATATATTCATTTTGCATATTGTCTCTAAGTGTCAAACACACAATCACCTAAGCATTCTCAGCTCAGCAACACTTAGCTTTTTCTTATGTTTCTCTTCTAAAGGCCAACATTTTGCATCGTTCCTAGACTGCTTATGGGAAGGATCAATGCAAATCTAAGGCAGGGGTTAGCTATTATTTTGTGAAAAATTCTCTCATCATGTTGTATCGAGCAGATAAATCAGGCAAAGCCCAATGCAAATGGGAGAAAATTTTGAATTGTGTGGCAAACTAAACAAAATGAGTTANAACTCCAACATATATGATATATAAATGTTATCACAGCTTATGCAGCTCGCAAATCAGATCTTTGTGGCCTACAAACATTATTACAGTGCATGCAACTCCCAAATTAGAACCATGTGGCCTAGGATGTTATCATAGCTCATGTATCTCCAAACTCTAGTCTTTATGATATATAAACATTTGTCATAAATCATGTAGTTCCCAACTCTGGCATCTACAATCTATGAACATTATCACAGCTCATGTAGCTGCCAACTCTAGCCACTGTCATCTACGAATGTTATTGTAGTTCACCACTATGGATTATGTGACCAACTTTGGCTTACGTGGATCACATCTTGTGCAGCCCATACTATGACATTTTTGTCTAATAGACACTCTTGAAGCAACCATCTATGATCCACATGACTAACTACTATCATGATTTTCAATTACGGTTTCTACGAAAATTTAGCTTTACAATCATTGCCTGCAACATTCACAACGAACTACTGTCTGCATTGCAATTAATTGTGGCCACCTCAGCCTGTTACGACTATTACTACTGAAATACCGTAGTACATCAACTTTGTAATTCCATCATCATAACTCTGGAGAAGAGTGTGTCTATATAATCACACTTATATGCTAGACTCCATGGTTTAAATTTGGGATTTGCAAGTTGTGATCAGTCGTGTTGATCGCAGTTGGTCATAAAAGTCGTAGTGATGAGCTGCAAAGAAAAAAGTTTTAAAAGTTTGAAGAAAGTCACAGTATTCTGAGTACGACGATTTTAAGCAATTATTGCAGGGTGTGTTGTTATACTGTTTTTGAAATGCATCATTGCACCATATGTAGTGTGTGCATTGCATCCTATAGGGAATGTGTTGTTACACCATATTCAAGTTGTGTCATTATGTCGTCTTCGATGTGTATTTCTAGGCTATACGTAGTGTGCACATTACACCATCTTCGGAGTGTTGTTACATTATTTTAGGGTGTGTTGCTACATAGGATATTTCGTTGCTCCGCATGGTGCTTCTTTACTCTGCAGCATAGAAAGTTACATCATATACGATTTTGGGAGAGGAAAACAGAAAGCTTTCGTCGGATCTTTGATGGAAGATAACACTAGAATTCAGCCTTCATGATTCATAAAAGGAATTATTTTAACATTTAAAATACGCAAGTGATTTCATACTCTTCGTACCAATCAAAATGGAAAAATACTGAAGAGTTCGTGCGACTATTAATATTTTTTGTGCGGCGCTTATTTCCCTAACTTAAAATG